>JBAMAX010000394.1:0-26583 GCA_037043745.1 Chymomyza amoena
TTACAAAAATGAGATAAAAAATTAATAGGAAAACAACTATGTTATGTATATAATGCTATATACATTTTTATTTCAAAGCGTCTTAGCAACCTACGGCTGCTACTTCAATATAAATCATTAAACGAACAAAACTTTCCAACTGCGTACAAGTAAAATATATATATTTTTTCCCCAAAGAAAAAAATAACGCGCAAGCCATGATACGCATACATAAAGATCACCAGGACATCAAATATAAGAATGGTTTCTGGACCTGGAACGATACTATAAATGATCTGCAGTACCATCCCCACCGAAGCATTGAGAAGTTCAATGAGCGTTTTATTTTGTCCCTGGGCTTTAAATTTAAACGCATCTTGACACCCTCCGAAGAATACACATTTCGTGAGCACTTCATGCGCAAGGATACTCCAGAGACAATAGAGGTCAGTGACATACTTAATTTGGTCCTATTCTTAGTGCCGAAAAACTTTCTAAGTGAGAAATTTGTAAAGTTTGTGCATATGCAGCCTGCCTATGAATTTTTTCATTCACTTATTATATATTTCAAGTGTTTTTTGGATATGGTTGAGTTTGTTCTAATACGACGCGATGAGATCAGGCACTGTAAACAAATAGAGTCTGAGCAGTCCAATGAAACCAAACGCGTTTACTCAAGAAATCTAAGTTGCTATCGCTTAATATTGGCACGCAATTATGCCAATATTATAGCCGCAGATGGGCCTATGAAGGAGTTTCATCATCTCAAGGAGGCAAAAATAATTTCCACCACGAAGCAAGATAGTATCTTATACGAGCAACTTATGGCCGTGAGTGTTCAAATAGTTTGGATTGGTTTGCGCCGTCGTGCCTATAATGTCATCGAAAGGGAAATGATGCGACTTTTTCGCTCCGAGCATTTTTCGCCCCATGAGTCGGAACAAAAACTTATGCCGTTTGAGTCCAGTTTGCTATATGGCCGTTTTAACAAAATAGTTAGCTTTAGGGTCACCATCTCGCCACTTATGAACGAGCTCAAGAATATAACCAAGGAAGATCGACCTTTGTTGTGGATAGGACATAGCAAATATCGTGGTACTGACGAAACCATAGCTAGGATCGAATTGGAGTTTATAACCATGCCCTCGGAGCTTCATCATATCGATATCGATCATGGCATATTGGGTCATCCAAAAAGTATATACAATACATTATTAGAAATCGATTTGCCAGCTAAACGTCGTTGTTGCTATACGGAACAAAACGATCCCTATCATCTTATTCGGCAACCGGCTCTAATTATACCCAAACTTAATACTTTGAATCAACGCGCACGGGCAAAGACTTACGAACACTATTTTACCTTTCCTGCCACTATAAATCTACCACTTTCCAATATAATGAACGAGCAATGGACTCTACGCGAAGATTTTGTTGATTACTGTAGTTCTCTTGATATTGTTGAGGATATTGTTACACGTGTGAAACGAGAACTTGCAATGACAACAATCGAATCAAGCGAATTAAAAATTAATCGTGAGGAATTTGTAGCAAAAGTAAAGCAACACTCTGCTGCTAAAGGGAACAAGTCTAATCTGAATCCTATTCAAGCTAAAAATACTAAAAAATTATTTCGATAATGTGGGGAACAGAATAACACGGATCAACCTATTCCAGATACGTCGCATACCAACGAAAGACTTGCAGCTTTTCATAAGGCAGGCAGTTGGTCTTTTGTTCTAAGAATGGGTACGGATCTTCTTCTGTTCGAGAATCTAAATATGTATAATAAGTCAGGCAAAAAGTAAGCACTCGATGGAAACTATTCATAAAATTAGACGCGCTCATTTTTACAGTTTATACACTTTTTTTGCAATAAAAGCGCATTTGCAAAAAAAAAATCGTTCTTTTAAATACGCCCAACTTACTAAAAAATATTAGTTAGTCTGACAATGTACACAATGCCAACCTAAATTAGCAAAAAAAATGTTGTATTGGAAAATCAAATTGTCCTTTTTAGTAGTTTCGCCGCAATTAGCGGACAAAATTGTGAATCTAAACCATTCTCAGATCCCCTTGAACACAGAACAAAAATTTCATCAAAATCGGTCCAGTCGTTTAAGAGAAGTTCAGTGACATACACACTCACAGAAGAATTATATATATAAAGATATTCATACTTAAGATTTTTTGAATCAAAATTACAATAGAGAATATTCAAATAAAAAATATTTTTTTGAAAAAACTTCAAGATAAAATACTTTAAAAAAATCGCTCTACCGATACTAAAAGATATCAGATTTATTTTATCAATTCCGTAGTTTCTAAAAAACAAGTTTAACTTGATAAAAATTGATAAATGATGAGCCGGGTGCGGATGTAAGATTTAGTCTTGGATCACTTCAACAAAACTCTCAAAAGACTTTCAAACCATTTTTTTAATATTCGGTTTCAGGAGCCGAAAAGTGCTCCACTGCGATGAACATTGTATTGTCAATCAAACTTTTGCTAAAGAATATTTATTATTGACCCGAAATTTTTGTTTTCTAAAACTATGGAGGTGGGATTCCTATTTGAGATTTGAACATTTTGGCCCTTATTTGCAGCTCCTGAATTTCTCAACCGATTTGAAAAATAGTGCAGCCGAGAATATGCAATCAATACACGAATAAAAATAGGCCTGAGCCTTCTAAGACTTCCGATTGAAAAAAAAAACAATATTTTTTCTAAAATTGTTCTACGAAAATCAAGTAGACTTCAGGAGCTTCAGGAGCCCGTGGAATTAAAAAAAAAAAAAGGATTTTTCTATAACTTTTCGAAGAAAGTAAAAAAAATCAAATGACCTCACTTCCATTTTTTAATAATTGGCCTCATTTTGCACCACAAATTATACGAACTGTCAAAATAACCAATCTTTTTATCTGTCTATATAGATTTGTATAGGCATAACAAAAATAGAGCCAGTGCAGTAAAGGACTTGAAGAAGGAAATGGAGCCGGATCGGCCACATTCTGAGTAGGATTAGAGCCGATCTAACAAAAAGGAAGCCGTAGACGTGGAAGACCATTGAACACCTGGATACGATAGCTAGCGTCGAATGAAATACAGAAACTGGCACAAAACTGAGCCATTTGCTCGGAGGTAAGAGGTGCAGCGTTTGAAATGAAACCCAGCTTGACGCCCTTGACTGCACTGCTGTAGGACAACTTGTTTGACACGACATGAGTCTGTTTGGGTTTCTTTGTCGCCGTATGTGACGCCGATTTGTCGGAAGCCAGAGCTTCTGCTCTGGAGAGTCCTTTGCGAAGACGCAACCCTGCGGAGTCTCTTCTCGCGGGAGTTCAGCCTTACAAAGAAAGGCTCTGTCTCCAGATTGAGGGTCGGGAGAGTGGCTCCGATACCGGTGCCAGACGACTTCTGTGAGACTAAACTCACGATGCCATCTCCGTCAGAGATCAGGAGTTCGTCTTCAGAGCTGGAAGCCGATACCTCGAGCTGTCGATGAACACGCGGTCGTTTCGGTTGAATAAGTACCGGTTTTACCTGAATACAGGTGGTTGAACCCGAGTCCCTTCTGTATGCCAAACAGCACTACTAGGGGGGATCGCTGGTTGCGGCACATCAGCCGTAGCGATACAATCAGAGGTCGTCGTGCAGACTTCCTCTTGTGGTGATGCTTTTAGAGTGTCATCAAACTCATCCGAATCAATTAGTATCCATATAACATATATGTATTGAATACTCGGTTCGGGGATGTCACCTACAGGATGGCCCGAGATGCCGTGGGAAGTCAAGGATTAAAACTGGAGGTTGACAGGTATCCAGAGTCAGCATACTGACATTGAAGTGTCAGAGATGTCATCAAAATAGCATTCAAAAATGTTCGTCGTCGGTTCGTCAAAGATTATTAAAATACAAATTTTAAATGCATTATTATATTCTGGGCAGCCGAAATACTTTTTTTTCGTGTATTATGTGAAAACCAAAAAAATTTACATCTCTTAAATAGATTCGTTTTATATAAAAAATCCACTTTCAGACCTTTCCTTTAGAATCATTGAAAAGAGCATTCAAATTTCGACTTGCTGGTTTTATGCTTTATTCTTACTTATCCATTTTCCCACGTTTTTTTGTTGTTGTTGCCCACTCGCTGCGCTTTGTTGCAACATTTGGCGCCTGGCGTCAGCTGTTTCAAGCCATGGCCCAAACCGAAGGCGGATTCCCAGGAGAATTTGGGTGCTTGACACTTTACCGCAAAGCGTGTCTGAGTTTCTTTTTTTTTTTTTTGTTATTTGTTTTTGTTTTTTGTGGATTCGTGTTCTGGGTTTGTTGCTTTTTGCTTTCCTGCCAAAAGTCAGTCAATCACTTTTCCAGATATACCAAGGAGTACCATGGAATTTTGTGTGTTTTGGGTTCGCCGGGTTTACTTCTGTTACTGCCTTTTGGTCATTGACTTGCCAATGTTATGGCTGTCATCAAATTGTTGGTATAGTGTATAAAATATATTATATATGCACATGGTATATACTATATAAACACCTATATATGGCGTGTATGGGATATATAAAAAAATGACAAGAGTCATTAACTTTGACGCTGAATTTTTCGTAATTTTGCACTTGGCTTTGCTGCCATTGAAAATGCAATTTCCTTATCAGTGTTTCATTTATGTCCTTTGTTATGGGCACGATGACGCCCAAAAAAGAAGTGGGCGGGATGCTGTAGGGATGTGGCGACTATATGATACACTTCTTTGCAGTTTTTCGATGATAATAAGAATGTTGAAGCAAAAGCTGGGATGTATTTTTATATTTTTTTTATCACAAATCTAATGATGAGAGATTGTTGACAGATGCCTAAGCTTGTCATCTGTCATTTTCAACCATACTTTTTTGCCCACCAATTTAGCGGTGGCTCCATCTATTGGCAAACAGCGGATTTCAATGCATACTCCCAATAAAAAAGATGTTACGTTTATAAAATTTTAGGGCCATGGGCCAATGACTTCGAACTCCAAAAAGCACTATTAAATTTTTTTTTCTAAAAGATCGAGTCACCTCAGTACACTTGACAGCTTTACTTCCATTCTACGAAACAAATGATATAGGGTAGTCCATTAATGGAAATCTGCAAATGTATCAGGACACTTGCTAGCTCTCCTTCCATTCATCCTTCAAAGAAAATCTTCATAAGTATCTAAAAACTTGCTAACTTTGCTTCTAGTCTGCGAAGCAGATGATATGTCTTTCAATGAAAATCCTTCAAGGGAATTCTTCAGACATATCAGAATACTAATTAGCTCTCCGTCCAGATTTCAAAACAGCTGACAGGAATGTCCTTCCATGGACATCTTCTAACTTTATTTCGAAAGCGTTCTTTTGAGTTTTAAAAAATTCCATAGATTTCCCCTATCTAATATAAAAAATCCCTCAGATATTTTCAGTTCATGAAGCAGCTTATATCTTCTTCTTCTTCTGCTATACTTGACTCCCTGTGGATCAAAGGGCCTTATAGCTTATATACAAAATAAAAACAGAGTTTTCCCCTATCTAATATACGATATCCCTCAGACACTTTCAGTTCATGAAGCAGCTTATATCTTCTTCTTCTTCTGCTATTCTTGACTCCCTGTGGATCAAAGGGCCTTATAGCTTATATACAAAAAAAAAAAACAGAGTTTTCCCCTATCTAATATACGATATCCCTCAGATACTTTCAGTTCATGAAGCAGCTTATATCTTCATCTTCTTCTGCTATACTTGACTCCCAGTGGATTATATGGCCTTATAGCTTATATAGTCAATTGCAACAGAACATCCTGCCTGCTTTAATTCGACCTTAGACTCTTCTATTAAAGGCTGTTGCCAAGGCGATCTTTCCAGATAATTCATAATATATAATCTTTCCGAAGAAAAAGTTAATTTTGAAAACTCCCGGAAAATGGAACAGTTCACCTCGGGCAGGCCAAATACATTTCTCGTTAAGAAACATCTCTCTCATCTATTTCCAGAGTTGCCAAAGATCGAATTTTTTACCTTAACCAAATATAACCCTTATGCTCTAATTGACTCCCAGTGGATCCAAGGGCCTTATAGCTTATAAAGTCAACAGCCACAGAGTTTTGTACCTTTTCAATTCGATCTAAGGCTCTTCTATGGAAGACTGTTTTCCAAGGCGGTCTTTCCAGATAATTCATAAGCTATAATCTTTCCAAACAAAAAGTTCATTCTGGAAACTCCCGAATAAAGAAACAGGCAGTCCGGTCAAACCAAATTTATTTCTCGTTAAGTAACATCTCTCTCATCTACTTTCATAGAAGGCAGAGAGCGTCTTTTTTTGACCTAACCTATTAAGGCCCTTACCCTTTGATTACAGGCATACAACATATCAGGACACTTGCTAAGTCTGCTTCTAATCTATAAAGCAGCTTATAAAGCAAAATGTATTTGCGAAGTAGTGCTTTGAGTTTTAAGAAATTCGAGTGGTTTCCCTATATCCAGATATTGTTTAGATACTTTCAGTTCTTGAAGTAGCTTATATAGTCAACAGCAACAGAATATTCTGCCTTCTACAATTTGACCTAAGTCTCTTTTATTGAAGGCTGTTCCCAAGGGCCCTTTTCCAGATAATTCATAATCTGTAATCATTCCGAAGCAAAAGTTCATTCTGAAAACTTCCAAATAACGAAAAAGGCAACCTGGGCACGCCAAATCCATTTCTCATTAAGTATCATCTCTCTTGTCTACTTCCAGAGACTCCAGAGAGCGTCTAATTTTTGCCCCAACCTAATATAGCCCTTACCCTTTCTCTGCAGGGCATACCGAGTACACGAATGAAAATAAACCTGTTCATATTTTGGATGTAGCCTGGCTTTTTAATTCGTGACTTGTGGCTGCGCTTCTATTGAACTTTTATTTGATTATAGGAATTCGATTTAGTCCTAGCTTGAGTCCTTGACGTCACCAGCTGCTTAAGGTTTCAATGTCAACGTGAAGCCAAAGCGAATCGGGCCAACACATTTTGGCCTAAATGAATAACAATTAGAAGTTCACTTCACTTCACAAGTTGAATGACTTTTTCCCGTGTCTGTGGCTTTTATTATCTCTTTCTCTTTATGTGTGTGCGTATGTGTGTTGTGTATCTATGTGAAGCTGAGTGTGTATATGTGTATCTGTGTGTGCTTTGTTAAATTAAGCAAAAATTGATTTCCTGCCATGACTTTTGTTATTACTCGCTACGTTTTGCTTTGTATCTTGACTTTTGCTCTTGTAAGTGTTTCCATATAAAGCTGCTCCTGCAGCTTCTTCTTCTTCTTCTTCTGTCAATCTTATCATATATCCCATTGTCACTTCAGTTTCCTTTGATGGCATCGATTAAGTTCGACTATTTTAAGATACACTAATTTTAGCCTCACTCTTAGAAGAGACTATTGAGACTTGGGTTTTAGGTTAAATTGAATGTGGCTCCAGTTTCAATTAGTGTCAAGTTAGTGTCTTTAGATTAAGTTGAAAGATTAAATTAACGAACGAACAGACAGACTATTTAGCATTTTAGCTGACTATTAAAGTTATGTAAATTATATCATATCTAGACGAATATACAATGAAGCTGGCTGTGTAATTGTATTTATTATGCATAGAAGTTTTGGATGTAAAACAAATCATTGAAAGCTTTGTGGACTTGAAAGATATGCAAAATAATAAGATAAGAAAAATTTGGGACTAAAGCTAGCTTATAAGTAAATTTTTGAGCAGTTTGGCAACTTATATTTATGACGTTGCTAGCTCAAAATTTGTAAACTTTAAATAGGCAATCTTTAGGAGAGGCTCCTTCAAATGTGGCCGAAATGAAGTCGAAGCTTGGGAATTAATTGTGGCATGATGAAAAGACATACAAACTTGTTAAATAATTGGATATTTTTGTCTCCTATCCACACCTCAGGCGGCTGTGGATGTTATTTTGAACCTGAAGCCAGTGGGAACTTTTCTGAAGTCGGCGGCGGCTAGAAGCGCAGCGAAACTATGGGCGGTCATAGCAGTATCTACTTGAGTTAAGCCTACCTGTGCAAACCGGGAAAAGGGATTACTGCTCCAAGGTTCAACAACTTTTTCGCAGTTTTCCCGTAGAGCGAAGATTAGATGCAACGTGCCTTCTTAAAAGGGAACGAGCTGACGATCTACACTGATGGTTCGAAGGTAGATGAGGGCACAGGAGCAGGCATCTTCTCCGAAGAGCTTTCGACGAAGTTTTCATGCCGCCTCCCCGACTGGTGTTTTTCAAGCCGAGATATTCGCAGTCTGGTAAGCGACTAGACTTATTGGCATCTGGGACGGAAGTCCAAAGAACTTTGTAATTCATGTCGATAGTTGGGCTGCTATAAAAGCTCTCTCATCGCACACCGTAAAGAGACACTCAGAGATCCCTGGAAACGAAGTGGCGGACGAGTGCGCCAGGAACGGCTCAGCGCTGGCAACTAACCTTGCGGTTACGGGCGTAAAAATACCATTAAAGGACGTCGTATCGCAAATCAGGAAGGTGGCTCAAGCCCTGGCGGAAAGGAAATGGGACATAGTATCCAGTTGTCGCAACTCCCCAGCACTCTGACCGAGATATGATGAAAGTGAACATCTGAACTCCTGCGATTCCATAAAAACAGGACTAGGATGGTGGTAGGCGTTGTAACGGGGCACTGCACTATGGGCAATATGGCTTAGAGATTGCACGTTCCCCATCACGATTTCTGCCGCAGCTGTAGAGATGAGGAAGAAACACAAAACCTCCAACACCCGCTATGCGACTGCCCGACGCTTCTTAGAAGACGAACCCAGTTTCTGGGTAAACCATTCTTTGCAAATCTGGGTAGTCTAGCCTATATGTTTATAGCGGATCTGGCTGCTTTCCTCGAATCCTCAAAATGGTTCTGCAACATGAGAGTTTTAGGCGTTTAGGGATGTACAGTTTTTGATTCTCGTTCACAATCCCCCCCTTTCTTCAATTCCTTTCCTCTCATTCTTTTAATTAGACAACACAATGGACCTCATGGTCTCTGGGTGATCTCAGTCACTACCTGAGCTGCCTATACAACCTTACCTTACCTTACCTATCTCGAAGATATTCAAAATGGCGGCTCTTGTCTGCCTCTGCGCGCTGAACATCCTCATCGAATTTCAGATCGCCAGCCTCTTGTAGTAAAATGAATTGAAAAATGTTTTTTTGTTTATTGAAATTAATTCAATTGTTTAGGGCTTATACTCAATCAGAATGTGTTCCTCAGATTTAAAATTCCTTTTCATTTTTGCCCAAAGCATATGTAAGTAAAATCCTGTCCTGGAAAATTCAAAATCTATTTATATTCTTTTAACTTCAAAATTTTAATTGCCGCATAGATTTCAAACAAAAACAAAGCTGAAGCTTAATCTTAAACCAAACTGTGCTCATTCAAATTCAATATTCACAGACTGCTAATAAAGGACCTTGCCTGATTGCATTTAATCCGCTCAACCCACACATATGGCTGTTGCCCTTTCCTTCACTAATCAAATAACATCAACTGGTTCGATTTTCTTAGAAAAAACTTTTGCAGAATAGTTCCTGGAATCGAGCCTGCAAATACTTAAATCGTTTATCTAATGCAAATTGCACTCTGTGCCTTGCCAGTGGCTTAATCCTGGAGTCTTTATCAATAGCAAGGTATTATCCTGTGCAATGGCATTCAAATTAGCATGCAAAAGTACAGTCAGACAATTTGATGCCAAAAGCTAATAGGAGCATAAACATTTCTGCTTAATAAATATGCAGTAACACGCATACAAACATAAACACACAAGCATACAGAGAGACGCCCACACATGCACATTCAGCAGCCATATGCAAAATTATCAAACAAAAAATTATCAATGGCCGACAGAGGAATACACTGCAAAAAAGCAAGTAAAATGGATGTGCCTTGGATTGTGGATATGTTTGGGGGAATAAGCTTGTTGTGCTGCTGCGTATAGAGGGAAAAGAGCAATATTTCACAAAAAGGACATCGATCTTTACTACAGCAGCCTACTATAAATTCTTTAAAAAGCTATAAGCTCTTGTTAAGGGTCAGAAATCGTAGCATCTATGGGTTATCCGTCCTATTCCGGAGCACTTTGCACAAATTAGTAACTTCGGTCGGTATATATTCTACAATACTACTGCGCTCCCTGGGTCCAGGATATAGTGTATAAAAAATGTCCTATGTTTGTATAAATATCAACTGTGTGCAGCGTATGAGCTACCTGATGCAGCCTGTTGCCTGGTTGCAAATATAAGCTCTGTGCATCTGTGCAAGTTGCAAGTTGCACGAGATTGCATTGGCCATTCGCTTGGATTGCTACTTACGAGGGCTAATCCATAAAAATTGCTACTACTTTGTTTTCATAAAATAATTGCAGATAATGATGTGTCCTTTCTATGACAACAAGAAAAATAATTGGTTCAATAAACAAAGAAATACCAATCAAATGAAAGCTTCTTATTTCTTTATTTGTTGTTGTATCTTTTTTTTTAAACTGAAAGCCATTTTTAGAATCTTAATAGCAATCAATGCAGTGAGACATGATTGACAAATAGTGGAACGTCTAGTTACATAATTGGAAGGAATGTTCTTTCTTCTGCAAAGAGTTTGGCTATTGACTGAGAAAGTATATCTGGCATATAATAATTAAGACAATTTTAAATAATATTACGTATACGCAATGTAGGTTTATACTGACTTGATAAAATCCAGCAAGTTGAAACTGTATATAAACATTTCTAAACTATTGTTATTAATTAACCAACTTGGAATCAAGTTCTTTGAATTCTAAATAATATTACGTATACGCATTATGGCCAGAACGATACAATCTATCAAGTTAAAGCTCTTTACAAGCATTTCTCATATTTTTTTTTCGTTGACTCGTGTTCAATATTTAGTAACTCTGATCGTCTGATCAGATTTTACAGCCACTTCCCAAAATTTTGTTCACCGGTGTCCAATATAAAGAATCTTGAATTCCAAATAATATTACGTATACGCAATACGGGCTTAAACTGAACGTCTGGCCAGATCGTTAAAATCCGGCTATTTACAAGCATTTCGGAATTTTTTTCGTTCACTGATGTCCAACGATGAGTACCTTCAATTCTAAACAATATTACGTATACGCACTCTGGGCTTATGTTGACCGTCTGCCCAGAGCGATACAATCTGGCAATTTCAAACTCTTAAGAAGCATTTCTCAACTGCTATTTCGCAGACTTGTGTTCAATATTAAGTAGCTTGAGTTCTTAATAATATGACGTATACGCAATATGGGACCATACTGATCGCCTGATCAGATCGATCTAATCCGGCAGGTTTAAGCTCTTTTCAAGCATTTCTCAATTATTTTTTTCATTCACCGTTGAGTACTTTAAATTCTAAGTAATATTGCGAATACACAAAATGGCCTTATATTGACTATCTGGTCAGATCGACAAAATCTTGCAAAGTTTAACCTCTTTACAAGTATTTATTCACATTTTTTTGACCTGTGTCCAATGTTAAGTATCTTGAATGCTCAATAATATTGTGTATACGCAAAATGGCCTCATACTGACCGTCTAGCCAGTTTGATAAAATTCCGCAATTTTAAGGTCTTTACAAGTATTTCACAACTTTTTTTTCATTGACCCGTTAAGTACCTTGAATTGTAATAATATTTCGTATACGTATAAAAATTGTTTCACAAATTTAATCCACCAATTTTAAGCTCATCACAAGCATTTATAAACTTTTTTTTTTATTAACCAGTTGCAATGTTGGCAATTTGTATACTCAAATATATAAAGTATACGCAATAATAAACAATTGTTTGTCAAATTTACGTGATATCATTTAACCCGCCAAGTTTAAGCTCTTAAGAGCATTTATCGTTCGTTTTTTCATTGTCCGGTATGTTGTGTTGAGTAGCTTTAATTCGAAAAAAGTATTACGCATACGCAATGAAAAAATTTTGATTTCAAATGTAATGCGTGCTAACGTTAAAGTCGCAAAGTTTAAGTTTCTTGGACATATTGCTCGAAAATAACGTATACGCCATGATAAAAATTTTTTTTCGAAATTAAACCCGGCAACTTTAAGCTCTTAAGAGCATTTCTCAAGTATATTTGATCATTGGCCAGTGAACAATGTTCAGTAGCTTCAATTCGAAATAATATTACGTATACGCAATGGAAAAATATTGATTTCAAATATAATGCGTGCTAACGTTAAAATCTCAAAGTTTCAGCTTTTTAGCCATACTACTCGAATATAACGTACACGCAATGATAATATTTTTTATTTTAAACTAAACCCGGCAACTTTAAGCTTTATACAAGCATTTCTCAGCTAAGTTCTTACATTGGCCGGTGTACAATCTTCAGTAGCTTAATTCAGAATAATATTACGTATACGCAATGATAAAAAAAGAGATTACGAAAGATATTAACACCAGCAATATCCAAGGTATATAACAAGATTTTACCAAGCCACATCATAGAGCACCTAGATCATTAATTACGTAAGGAGGCGGCAGGATTCCACCAAAACAGGTCAAGCATAAACCATATAAACTGCCTAAGCATTCGAAATCGAATGAATAGGATAAACAGCTGTATATAATTTTCATAGACTTTCCAACTCAAAGAGCGTAAGAGTAACGCAAAAGAATATTTATTTGATTAGAACCCAATACATTGGAAGCACTTCACGAGTCATACACAAAAGCCAGACAAGCTCGCCTTTTGAAACCAGGATGTCAATTGTCCCCTCTACTTTTTGCTGTATCTCTTGGCGCAGTCCTGCGAAACCCCTTTGCAACTAATAGATGAATTCTGGGAGCGCTTAATCAGCATATTCATGACCTGGACAGTGCAGATAACATTGTCTCACTATCGTCGAAGCGCGAGCATTTGCAAGCCTAAATCAGTGCACTCCCAATAGCTTCAGAATCCATAGACCTAGTCACAAAAACATGGCTTTTGAAAATCTCCGCGGCAGCTCTTTACTATTCTATGGTTCTGAAACCTGACTGGTTAACACCACAATAATGCGAAACTGCAGATATCCACAAACTGGGTATTATTCTGCGAATCTGAGCGCCAAGGATTATCTCCAGCGGCGATTTGTTGCAACTTGCAGGCCAAAAAAAATTATTACTATTAGAATGCGAAAGTGTTCCAGGCTGGACCCAGCGCTGTTACTACTATAATTGGGTGTAAAACCCAAGTGAATCGATTGTAGCCCCTTCGTGGCTCAGAGCTCTCCCAAAAGTCATATGGCCTGCATGTATTCCAGTATTTAATTTGAGCTTAGACTAACAACGATCTCCGGTGGGAGAACGTACATGCCCAGGAGCTTGTTTTTTTCACCAGCGAGTTCCATAAATTCACATATTACATGCGATAAAGTTTCTTTATCCATGCTACAGAAGTGACATAGACTACTATTCACTATGCCAATTTTGTTTAGGTGGCTGCGGATCGTACAATGTCCCGTAAGAAGGCCCGTCAGGATTCTCATGGTGTTCTTCCCGTGAGTTATCATGACTTTAAACCTCTAACGGTTGTAGTTAGAGAGGAAGGTTTTTGACTGTTTAAGCCCTGGTATCTGTGCCCAGTGAAGCAGTCGTTTGTTATTCGCCTCTACTCTCAGTAGGTCCCGTCACACGTGGTTTCCAATCCCACAGTATGCTTCAGGTCCGATTAGAGGTGTCGCAGCACCTGTCCTTGCAAGTTTATCTGCCGGCTCATTTCCAGGAATGATGTTATGTCCTGGAACTCATCTAATCGTGAGCTTATTCCTGGAATCTAATTTATTCAGGTACGTTCTCACTTCTTTGATCAGCTTTGATACGGCCTCTATCGCAGCTTGACTATCAGAGAGAATGAAAATATCCTTATCATGGTAGTTCCTTTGCAGTTTGAATTCTGCACATCTGCAAATAGCACAGACTTCAGCTTAAAAAATACTGGTGTGTCTGCCTGGCGGTTCGTAATATTTGTTACAGGGTCCTACTACCCCCAGGCCACAACCTTAATCAGTGAGTGATCCGTCTGTCTAGCACTTTATTGTGTGATTTTATAGGGTGAACTACCTCAAGAGATGTCCAAGCCTCTTTCATATCAACTTAAGAACCGGACCACATCTGCTCCTATCACTTCTTTTAATCGCTTTTGGTTTTTAAAAATCAAACGCCCCGGCAGGACAATATCCTCTTCCCCATATCTTAAAAATATATTGGAAAAAAATTAAAGCCCATTTTTTTGTTGGTTTACTTTTAAGGCGACTCTCGCATTCGGCGTTGTCATAGCCATTAAGGCCAAAAGACAAGCACACATACATCGTACAAACACATACCGATACACCAACCCACACACAAACACACAGTCACACATAGATACTCATATCTATGTTCATATTTAGTATATAAAAACCAACACATACGCATTTCGGTGTGAAAGCATTTCGGTGTGAAATGGTTCAAAACAAAATGCGCACATTAATGCTTTGCCACTCCGGCAATTGCGTTCAACGTGGGCGTAAATATGGGCGTAAGCATGGGCTTGGGCGTGGGCGTGGCACGGATGTGTCGTGTAGGTGTCGAATAACTAAGTAGCTGTTGCACGCGCTCTTATGCAAATTATGTTGCATGGCAATGCAATTAGCTGATGCCCAACCAAATTGTACGCCCAAATTGGATAACCTGGACGATAGACTGCGCAAATTGGAGCATAATGATCACTTTTCTATGCCCAGGTGGAGGAGATGTTGGCCGACATTGGTACATGAGCACAGTGGCTACTTGAGCGAAATAAGTGGAGAAATTGATTTTCTGGGCAATTCAATATGGAGGGAGCGACGCCCTTAGGAGTAAGTGTGTAAGGTATCCGAAAGTGATGTCTGAGGAATTATATCTAAGTATAGATATGGCTATATTAGCTTGGCTTCTTATGCTCAGCAAAATAAGTTGTGTATAAGATATTGACGGAGTCTCTGTCCTGTTTTCATAAGAGTTCAAAGGACAAGGATTAAGCCAGGCGTCCATCCGTTCATCTTGAGACCGTTTGCTCTTTTTAAGTCACCAGATTTGGTATATAAGGTTTTTTGAGCCTTTATTTATTATCTTTTGACGTTTACTAACCAAAGAATGGTGAATTAGAATATTGCTCAAAATTATTTAATCAAATATTTGCACCATATCTTTGCCAAATATTATTTGTCTTCAATTTTGCCAAATAAAACTATTTGAGTCTTCATTTTTTACCACCAAATGGATAACCATATATAAATGTCTAAATAATTCACGTGAGCTAAAATATTTGCTCAAAATTACTTAATCAAATATTTGCACCAAATCTTTGCCAAAATTTATTTGTGCTAATTTTTGCCAAATATAATTGTTTAAGGCTCCATTTTTTACCTTTTGACGTTTACTAACCACATGTTGGATAGCCATTTATAAATGATTCGATAATTGACGTGAACTAGAATATATGCTTAAAATTATTTGACCAAATATTTGATTGTCTATGTAATGACTGTCAAATTGTTTTAATTTTCAATATAATGATCAAATATTTGCACCAAGTCTTTGCCTTAAATTTATTTGGCCTCATTTTTACCAAATATAGTTTCGAGCAAATAACACTGTCCTACAAAATTGAAAAAAATCGAAGAACTTTTTAAGTGACCTAGTGTACGTTGTAGGTCTTGACGAGTACATCACGATAGTGTGTTTCAAAATCGTCTAACACCCCGAAATTCTCAAGTTACTGCTTAATAACCGTTTTTCGGGTACTGCGATCACTCCAACAATCACAACGTCGTCATTTTTCAAACGAATTATCCATCTAAAACTTTTTTTTTTGTCGATGGAAGTTTAATTTTCTTGTTTACAATAACCGTCGTAACTTAAAAGTTTATCGACCGATTTTGATAAACCATGACTTTTCTTACTTGGCATTGATACTTCTTTAAGATCAAATGTAAAAAAGTAAAGGTTTTTTAACAAAATATTATATAAAAAAGACGTCAAAGTGTGAAAAACGGGGAAAAAAAGTGTAAATCTTAGATAACTTTTAAAAAATCTCGTAGTTGCTTTGTATAAAGAATAAACAAATGTACATCATCTTAAAGCTTGAATCTTCTTCTTACCAAAACCGTAAAGCAATCGAAAATCGCTTGAAAAATGACGACGTTGTGATCGCAGTACCCGAAAAACGGTTTTAGAGCAATAACTTGAGAATTTCGGGGTGTTAGACGATTTTGAAACACACTATCGTGATGTACTCGTCAAGACCTACAAGGTACACTAAGTCACTTGAAAAGTGTTTTGATATTTTTTATTTTGTAGTACTGTGTAATTTTGTATACTTTCAAATCTGTGGATTCATAAGATAACTTTTGGGCATGGATGAGATCTTCACCATCATATTATACACCCTCTTAAAAATACTAATAGTTACGAAAACTCACAACTTCGTCACATTGCATCAAAAACCCTAAATGAGCTGACGTCATCATGATGAAGAAAATTTAAAGAAATAATTCAAAATGGTTTAACTTTCGAACAACTGCGACTTATCTTGATATGTAGATTTGGGAAACAGGCGTTTCATTTTAATACTTACTTGGACCTCCGTAATCGAAATTCTTGAAGACACTCTGCTGTTCTTGCTAGGCTAAAAATTTTGAAGAAGATTCTCCTTAGTCGCACATTATCATCCTGTATAACATTATCATCCTGTAACGCTTTCTTTCTTGACATTCCTCAATTTTCTCAGCATTGTGTCGGCTCAGCTACGCTGTTTCATTCCATTGCTCCGCTTCAACAAATTGGCTGACTGGGAGGAATTCTGCAGACTTGTTCGAGACTACTTGTCCGAAAATGGCTGCCTTAAGAGAACGACAATATCTTGAAACTTTTAAGAACAGTTTGGCATAGGACTTCATAACATGAAGTACTTCTATTCGATCAACTTAAAAAATAAAAGATTGGCCAACTTGTTATTCCAAAAACATAAATTTTATTTAAAACGAACTTAAAACTTATGGTTGGAATAATTAATTATAAATATTGAAGACATGTTTATTTTTGTAATACATTTTTTTTTGTTCTGCAAGCTTAAACCAAGGTCTCCGATTGATAGTATTGGTAAATTTAAAGAAATTCCTTAGTCGTACTTCATCATCTAATCGTCTTGTGAAAGCTCAAGGTAAAATCTCCAATAGAAATATTGGTGAATTTAAGGGAGTTCCTTAGCCGTACTTCATCATCTTATCCTCCGTTGTATGCTCAAGGTAAAATCTCCCATTAATAGTATTGGTGAATTTAAAGAAGTTCCTTGGCCGCAGTTTATAATCTAATCATCTTGTGTCATCTTGTATCATCGTGTTTTTTTGTTTCTTAACATTTAACAAGTTTTTTAGTAGTTTGTGTATTTGGGCGCTGCTAAGCTATGCCACTCCCTTGTTCCGCTTCATCGAATAGATTGCCTGGGATATCATCGGTCATCATTAATGTGTTCAAGGGATTCGGGCACATCGGTGGCTTTGGTTGTGCAGACTTCAATAACTTTGCGTGCTTCGAATTCGCAGCCTCTGTTGGCTCGTTTAGGGTGGAGCTCCGTTCAATTGTTGCATTGTCGTCCTCAATTAGTTCCATTCCACGCGCGTCATTTTCAGTTCCAGCTAGTTCGAGGTCACAATTTAGTACCACGTTGGCAATAAGATATAATAACATATTGTTAAGCCAGTCTTTAAAACGCATCCAAGTTCCAGCCAGGAATGAAAGTATATCTTCGATTGTCTGCCCGTGTTCGATAAAAAGTGGTTGAACGCAACATTCGTATATTTTTTGGCTGCCGTTTCCGAAACCGGGAAAAAGCCATAAGTAGAAAATTAACTTCAAGGCATCAAAGAACCAACACAGGAGCAGTGAGGCAACACATTCAAACAAATAAGCGAAGCTGCCATAAACCATAAAGTAGTTCAGCCAAACTTTTAGCTCATTTCGCGAACCATTTTGAATTACTTTATTGGCCAGGTAAGCTGGATACAAGCAGCTCACCAGGAATCCTATAAAGCGCAACTCGAACATTTTTTTTCTTTCTAAATTAGTCTACAGTTGCACAAAATCAAAACAAACGCTCACGACGAGAACTTAAATTTTTGTGAGAGGTTTGAACAATTTGACTTAAGTCAGTTTAATTTTAAAGTCATGGCTAGCTAAGGCCTTAAAAACTAGTTCACTTTTGTTAAAATGTTATCAAGATTACCGATGAAAATTATCACAGTTAATCATTATCGATAAAGGACATGATTAGTTATTGCCACTGATTGCATCAAGCACAACATAACAGTGCCCAAAAAACAAACGCTTCAATCGATAATCGGCAAAAGCCATAACGATAACCCGGAAAGTGTTATTGGCGCTACAGGGATTCAATAATCGGTAAAAGTCGTTAGGGTACTAACTTTAAAATATTTAGATCAATAGAAATCCAGCAGACGAAATCCGCCCAATACTTACTAGTAGAGCGAGTCGGTGATGCCGGAAAATGGATATCGTTTCTGGAATATCGAAGCGTCATGTCAACCGACTAAATTCAGCCCAAATAACTATTTATCTTGCATATTGGGTTGGGTTTCTAAAGGAGCAAAATGGATCTTAAGTGCGACCGTTCGAGCAATAATATTAATATTTTCAATACTTTTAGCCTTGGAGCTTCTTAGCCAAATATCTGTAATAAACTTCATTATTTCGTTGGAGTCTACTTGCATTTTTGCATCTACGAGGAGTGTTAAAAAAATTATGTGACTTTTCAAATTTCGCGGACAACGTAATTTCGATTATCGATTATCGCAAAACACTTATGATCTTTACGCCTCTCACAACCAAACAAAAAATGCCATTCACTTGAAATTTGGTACAGATGTTCGGAAAGAGTGTACCAACACAACAAAATAAAAATATACTTTTTGAACACACCTAGTATTTATACATTGATAGTGTAGAAAGCCTAAGGTTGCAAGTCGACATAGCGAAGATATGCCTAACTCAAGGTATAAGCCGGCGTAGCCCTTGGCTTGGTAGGTGCTGGACCGCTGCATTCAATTTAAGAGAGGCAAGAGACAATCCCCCAAGGACAAGCTGCTTTAAATCGGATACATTATGTCGTGTACGGACCTAAAAATTTCCCGTGGATCCATCACGTAGCCAATTAATTAGAGTAGATAGCTGCTTTAAGTAGGATCATATTATGCACGGAACACAGAAAACGCTGAACATGAATTTTTTTTCTGTCCAGGATGCTCCTTTGGAAGGCCGTTCATAATCACTGAATTGGGGGACTTGTGTGGACAGCAGAGGGATTAAGTGTTTGTGCCTTTGGAAGCCTACTTTAAATATTGCAAAACGATAAATTTTCAACAGTATACCCTGTCCCTTAATGTCATTCAAAAATTCAATTCTGCCCTAAAGTATTTTAAAAATATCAAGACAAAAGAAAAACTTTTAAAATATTTTTCTCTAACGTTTGAAAATGTCAATCTGCAGCATTTGTATTGAGCCTTGTAAGAATGAGGCATTCCTGAAATGCAACCACAGTTTCTGCCTAGATTGCATAGTGGATGTTTATAACAAGTGTGAAGCCCAATGTTGTCCCCTCTGCAGAGAGCCGATTTATTATGTGATGGTAAGTATTATTTATATTTTACTACAGGAATTTAAGACGAGATTGTACTTCTTAAATTGTTTATTTATAAAGTCTGGGTTCTTGAGGAAAAGTTTCTGGCACAGCCAGTTTTGTTTTCAGCATTAATTATTTTTGCGCCCGAAGTAGTACTGATTCTGGAGTACTTACTCAAAATAGACTGACTAGGCAGATAAAACAAGTTTATGTCTTATTAACCCCAAGCTGGCAGTGGATAAAGTACTTATAAAATCGCAATCGAAACATTTAATTTGAATTTTTTCTAGAGAGTTGTTTCGAATGAAGAACATATTTTTATCTACTATATAAGGGGCGTGTCGGAGATTTGGTTGCTTCAAAAACTTCACTGATAGAGGGAAAGATATATAGATTTTTTTCTTCTAGGAGACACTCGTATCTAGCAGAAATGCATCAAAACTTTATTTAAATACTTATTTGCATTTTTTTTTTAACTTTTAGATCAAGAGTGGAAATACTTGGATAGTAAAATGGATTAAATGCAGATGAATAATGAAAACACTTTTAGGTTAAGGGACACCTGAGTGACCCGGAACACAGAAGAGGGAAATTGAGTGGTGATGGATATGGTTGAGCACTAGCGTCATGTTACGGATTCGTTTACTCTTTGGACTTCCGCCCAAGGCACCAATAAGTCTAGCCGCTTTAAATATTAATGACAAACAATTTTATATCCAATAAAGCCCGTTTCATTGACATTAAACGATGATTTTTGCTACGAAAACAAAAAAGATAATTAATCTTTCACATTTTAAAAAAATGCACTCCTTTTCCCCAAACCAAACTCTGAAATAAACACCCTCTAAAATAGCCATGGCTAAAAAAGTCACAGCGTGCTTTGTATTGTATTAAATCCACTGCTATATATTATTTTTTTTTCTTTGAGCCGCACCACGACACTTAGTTATTGGACTCACTGCGTCGCTATGGCGGCTTGTCAATCAGTCATTCAATCATTTGGCCAATATTTCAATACATGTTCTATAACCGCCAAAAAGGGTTATCCTTTATCTGGCTTCTTTTTTGGCTGGTTTTTCTCTTATAAGATTTACATGTTAGTCAGTTGATTTCAGAGACTACATTGCCGCTGTAGTAGCCCATTGCGAATTTTGAACTTCGTCTTGGGGTGAGGTTCGTCACTTTGAGGTGTATTTATTTTAGAGCTCGCGCGAGACTTTCATTTTCATGCCATTTTCGCAACTCTTTTTTGTGAGGAGACCTCCAAACCCCTCGTGGATCCGCCACTGCCAGTCAGGAAATTGGCTTACTTAATTCAGATACTTTCGTAAACCCATTATGAGGAACCGACGAGTTTCTTGGCTTGCTGTAGACCAGTCTGTCTCTTGTTGCAATTTTTCCTCTTCTTTGGTGGTTTGTGTGATAATGTCACAGAAGCGTATAGGTCCTTTAAGTGGTTCCGCTTATAGACTATACCTTATTTTTTATTTTTTTTTTGTAATTTAATAGAGTCTCTTTATTTTTTAAAAGATTTTACCAATTCTCTTTACAAATCATACAAAATTATTACACTGAGACAAAAAGCTGGCTGCTACATGTTGCCATTGCAACATGAACTGGGTTCCAATAAAATTATTTCAAGTCAAAGCAAGCCGAAAAATCTGTCACCCTAACTGAAATTATTTTTGTTGTTTCATTTAGCACAACAAACTCATACGAAACGGTAGGAAAAAAAATAATTCGAAATACTTTCATTAAATAAAAAATTTTAGAAAAAAGCATCGGGAATTGGTATTAAGTCATGTCATCCAAAAAGAATACTGACCAGGATGCGACCACACTGGATGGCGCCGCAAATCCAAAAACCAATTCTACAGATGATGTGACCAACGAGAACGGTGAACATGCTGACTCCACTGAGGACATAAATGGAAATTCTGAAGTCCAGAAGCTAGCTACACCCGAGCAAATGAAGGCCTTGAAGGACATCATGGCCGTAAATAAGGCCCTTGAAGAGAGATTGATGGTTCTGGCTCGTACTCGTAAGGCTTATGAAGAAAACGTTATTCCAAAGAGTGGAAACTAATACAATGTGGAGGGCCCCGATTTTTCGAGTTAATGCAATGAAATGAAGTAAGAACGGGGCTGTCCACAATAACAATGAAGTTTTTCTGTTTATATATAACCGAGAAGAGCACAAATTCACACATAATTCGTTCAAAATAAAAATATGTAGTTATGTTAATGCTTAATCCAATCGCAATCATTTTAAAAATTATGGGAAAGCTGGTTTATGAGTTAAAAACATATTTTGGAACTGATCAGCCGATTATGATAAAATTTTATAAAGTTCTTGTAAACTCTAAAACGCTTCCGAACGCAGGATTGGTTACGATGTCTGCATTTTTTATTTGCGGTCGTTGCTTCATAAGAATATACTCTCATCTGTATGCAGCCTGCTGAAAGCTCATTGCTACAACAAAAAGTCAGTTTATTAGATTTTATTGAAGTGCGTATGTGTGCGTGAGGGTGTGGGGGTGTGTGTGTGTGGGTATGTGTACGTGTATCTATGTAACTGTGTATATGTCAAAATCTAGTACGCACTACTTACGTGCCACATGTCAAAGCAGCTTCTACTCTCTAGGCAGTAGTATTAGTATCTATGTGCAGTGGGTAGGCTGAAAAGTTATTGACAAGGTTGGTTGATTGGTTGGTTTGGGTTCCGTTTGAGTGACAACATATTCAAACTGAATAAGCGCTAATGCGCCATTTTGTTACACCACTTATGGGAACCACTGCTGTTCAGTTTACTCAAACCATCTCGATCCGTTAATAAACCTGCTGATGTCGTCTATGTTTTTTTCTGCCAAGTCACGTAGGCTTCCTAACGCTAAGCTTCCTAGTGCTCTGTGGCGTAAGGACCCCAATCGTGGGCACTCACAAAAATAATGATAGACTGTCTCTTCTGTGTTCTCCTGGTCACAGCTTCGGCATCTGACGTTGTAGGGCCAGCCCATTTTCTTTGCATGGTCTCCTAACGGCCAATGTCCGGTTATTGTCGATGCTATTCTGAAGATCATTATTCTTGACTTGCTTAGCAGTTCGGCCGTTCTACGCTTGTCGTATCGCGGCCAAATTTCCTTGCAATCTTGCAAGTGCCAATATTTTTCCATCTGGTTTCAGCCTTGTTCTGAGCTCGCAGAAGAAGTTCTCTCTTGATAGCGCTGAGGGGGTATTTGCAGCTACCTCCGCTGCTTCGCCATCTGATGCTCCTTTTCTCGTCAGTTCATCAGCTTTTTCATTCCCATATACGTTCCTATGTCCGGGAACCCACACGATAGCGATGTTCATTCTGCTTGCAAGGGCATTGAAATCTTCTTTGCATTGTCTGACCAATTCTGAGTTCACGGCTGGCGATTTGATCGCCAGCAAAGCTGCTTGACTGTCGGAGAATATACACACCTCCGCCAGCTGACTCGGATGATTATTCAACACCTTACATGCTTCTCTGATGCCAAAGACTTCCGCCTGGAAGATGCTGTTTCTGCTGCCTAGGCGATAGGAGAGTGATATTTCGAGTTCGTCCGAGTACTCCCCTGCTCCTCCGTCAGTACAGATTGCAGCTGCGTCTGCTCTCATTACCCTGTTCATCGAACCTCTTCTTGAATATTTGCAATACTTTGATATCTTTGAGCAAATACCTTTGCTTAGTAGAGATATTTGACCAAATAAATTCTTCAACAGAGTGAGCATGAATAGTAAAAATAAAATGCTTCCCATGATTCATATAACGCTTTGGCTATAGAAACGTTCATTTAATTCAAATTTTTCGCTTCAGTTGTGAAATAAGCAGCTAAAAGTCTAAAAATGCCGCAGCTGGAGTTTTCAACTAGCTGCTTTCCGCTTCCGGTTACATGTGTGCGCCCATTTCCGGCGCATGCCAGACCTCATGCTGGTCTTTAGCTGTCAGTCTGACAGTCGATTTATCTGCTCTTGTATGCCTTTGAAGTTGTATTTCTTTGAAAGATTCCAAGCTATTTCTGTCATTGAAATAAGTATCCAAGTATCCAATGGGTTGTGACAACAGTTACAACCAAATGCCGAAGATAATCTCTCAGTGGGCCAAAAGGCGGCAACATAAAGTTGAATATTACAATATAGTTTATATAAATATGGCTTCATAAGCCTATTAGTGACTTGAATAGAATGTACATAGCGTAAGGATTTAAATGTGTAACTGAGAGGATATTAAATAAATATTTTCAAGTATAATAATAATTTAATAATGTTGTAATGCTGCAGAGGTATTAAATTTTTCAGTTGCTATTTTGAAATTAGTTCCAACCGGCCTAATTGTGACAACATTAATTAATTCATTAATTATATTTAAATCGCGAAGAGATACAACATGGAGCTTCGGAACCTAGTTATAAATAACACGGAGGTGAAGTATTCAGAACTGGCCAAATATCTAGGTGTGCTCCTAGACAAACCACCCAACTGGAACTCCTACTTAGAACAAGTGGTCTCCAAAGCTACTCGAGCCATGTGGGCTTGTAGAAAACTCGTTGGCAGCACATGGAGCTTCAGCCCTTATATCGGGTTTTTCAATAGAGACGCTACAAAAGTAGACCAATAGGGACAGCAAACGACGCCATATTTTTCCCCGCTCTCTTAACATTTCTCTCCAGTAAGGTTTGCCATTTCATCATGGAAAGATATACGATCCAACAACGAGTCGAAATTATTAAAATTTACTACCGAAATTCGGAGTCAGTGGCCTCAACTTTAAGAGCGCTACGTCGAATTTATGGTCGTCATAATTGTCCTGCCAGATCACCAATTGAGCGTCTAGTGGAAAAATTTGAATCCACAGGCACAGTACAAAATGTTACCGTGCCAGTGAGACAAAAAAGTACCCGTAGCGTCGAGAATATTGCTGCCGCTAGCGCATCAATTGAGGAAGACCCAAATCAGTCTCTCACATCTCGGCCTACATCCTAACAAAATCAAATTGACGCAGGAACTGAAGCCGCTTGACCACCAGAAGCGTCGTATGTTCGTGAATTGGACTGACCAACACCTTGAAAATGATCCGGACTTTCATCGAAAAATCATCTTCAGCGATGAGTCTCATTTCTGGCTGAATGGCTTCGTCAATAAGCAAAATATGCATTATTGGACAGGCAGCAATCCACACGTACTCCATGAGTCACCATTGCATCCCGACAAAATTACGGTTTGGTGCGGTTTATGGGCCGTACTTCTTCCGTGTTGATCAAGACCGGCACGTTACTGTGAATGGGAATCGCTACCGCTTAATGATAACCGAATATTTTTGGCCCGAATTGGATGGTATGGACATGGACAATATGTGGTTTCAACAGGACGGTGCCACAAGCCACACATCGAATGTCACAATTGATTTATTAACAAACAAGTTTGGTGAACCTGTTATCTCATGAAACGGCTCAGTCAATTGACCGCCTCGGTCATGCGATTTGACGCCGTTAGACTAGTGCCCGTGGGGCTACGTCAAGTCTATGGTCTATGCCAACAAGCCAGCATCGATTGATGAACTTCGTGCGAATATCGAACGTGAAATTGCAGCAGTATCGGCCGATTTATGCTTGAAAACCGTCAAAGATAGGGTTCAGCGTCTCGACGTCTGTCCGTGGTGGCCATGCAAAAGAAATCGAGTTCCATGGATAGTGGCATCAAATGTACTTTCACAGAAAAAAATAATTTTAATAACATCCAAAACCATTTTGGTTTTATTTAAAAAAAATTTTGTAGCGCTCTTATTAAAAAAACCTTAATATTCCTTTCCTGGCGTATCAATATGCTCTAGATCAGATCTTATGATCACGGAATTATTTCTTAAAAAGAAATTTAGAACTCTTCTGCCAAGACGGAGACCTCCAGCGGCGACAGTGGTTCACGGATGGATCCAAAACTGAGCAGGGTGTTGGAGTCATTGGACCCAACACAAGAATCTATAGCGCAATGAGCATCTGGCCCAGCGTCTTTCAAGCGGAGATTCATGTCATTGAGATCTGCGACCTTAGTATTCTCAAAAGGGAACTAGTGTAGCAAGCATCTGTATTTACTAAGATAGCCAAGCAGGGCATTATCATCTTGAGGCATCTCTTCCAGGATGGTTAAAGAATGCCATAATTAGCTCAAAACCTGTCTTCACGGAACAAAGTCGTGCTATGTTGGGTACCTGGACACTCACGAGTGGATTGTAACACGATCGCTGACAATCTAGCACGACACCTGGCTACAACTCCTGCGCCATTCTGTGGTATTGGTTGATCCACAATCAAGACCATGATAAACAAAATGGGCTGCAGGAGAACATAGGAGATACTGGTTCTCCTTCGCCTGGGCTACGTCAAGCAAAAGTGCTTGCCAAGCCTCAAGATACGATCAAGACAAAGGTCTTGAAAGAGAATTTAAACTCCAATCTGGCCACCACGCTGTTAGATACCATCTACAGAAAATTTGCCTTTCGGACTTTCTCAGAGTGCAGACTCTGTCTCGAAGACGTTGAACCAGACATATTTTCTGTGACTGCCCAGCGCTGGTATGGGACAGAGCCTGTCACATGGAAAAGGAACAGATCAGTCGCTTCCATCTTAGGTCAATACCAACAAAGGACCTACTGCTATTCATGCGGAAAGCGGAAAGTCTTTTGCTTTAATTTATGGTATGTAGTACAAAAGATCTTTTGGTCGCAGTGCCCCACCTCTTTGTGAGGCACCCTTAGAGGAAAAAAAAATTGATTTTAGTGAGAGAAGATGGCTGAGTAGTTTTTAGGACATAGGAACATCGAGAGCAACTGTATTCGCATGAACCGGCTAGACAAGGAAC
>JBAMAX010000395.1:0-24823 GCA_037043745.1 Chymomyza amoena
CGGCAGCTCCCAACAACTAGTTTGCAATATATTAAGGTTTGTCAAAAAAGTTTTTTAAATTGATCTCTTGAGATCATTTAGTGAACTCTACGAAATATTTAATTTGAGTCAAGCTTTTGTTGATAGATGAGTAATGTGAAAATAAAATTTTTAGATGCTGCTTTACAAGTTCTAGATGGCCCCGAAATACAAAAAAAAAAGTGCAAAAATTTATTAATTAAAGTGCTAATCATATTTGATAATCGCCAAACCAATTCGGCGTAATTTTAGTTGAATTTAAAAACAGAAATCCTTTAAAAAAATTTCAAAAATTTGTTTATGCGCATTTTGTAGAGCAATAAATTTTACAATATTTTTTAAAAATTTGCTATATTAACTTAAGATATTGCATTGCAGTTAAGATATAATATCTTTAAAACTGAGAAATTATGAGAGCAAAAATTTATGAATATAAAAAAAAAAAATAAATCTTAATTATGCTGGAAAATAAAAGTTTATAGAGTTATAAATAAAACCGCTTTCCAACTTTAGCTTAATAATAACTAAATCATTTTTAAACATTCACCTTTTTAACTTTCAAAAAACCAGTCCAAAAAAAATCACCCTATACATTACGGAAAATGTTACAAATATTACTCAAGCACTTAATTTATTCATATTAGGCAAACTGTCTGCTACCTTATGTCCCAAGTGCCACACCCACCGCAGCACTCACGCCCACATTTGCTGATGACAACCTTTGCGCTAACACATTTAATGGATTTTTATTGGATGAAGCACGTAGTCCTGTTCCGTCCTGTCCCGTCCCGTCCCGTCCTGCTGCCTGGACAGACAGACATATGTGTCCCTTATAGTTTAATCATTGAAGCGTATAAAAAAAAAGTATTTCGACAAAAAATCAAATAACGTCTCTTTGATGATATTTCGTGCGCCCCTTTTGCATGCTTGAATTTATTATTAATATTTATTTTCATTATGATTGCTGCCCTCTGACCGCACCCGGAACGACCCCAACCCAACCCAATCCAACCCCACCCATTGCCACTCCCATTCCCTATTCCCTTAGACAATCAACGTTACTACTTTCCAAAGCACAAAAGGTTTTTGGTCACGCAAACATCAATACTCAATACCCTACCCTCGGGCTGTGCGTGAGTGTGTGTGTGTAAATATGTGACACCATTTTGAATTGAGCAATTTGTATTGGTATGCGTTGTAACTGTTAATTTTGCAATAATGCCAATAATAAAAATGGCAGCATTTTGTTTGTTTGTTTTCGAGTGGTTGTTGTTATTGCTATTGCTGTTGTTGTTGTTGTTGTTTCTTATTGTGGCGCTCCACTTGATAAATGGCGGCAAGTATGAAGCATGCAGCACTTGATGCCACAACAAAAGATTTAACTATTATAAGGGTACCAGGGATGGGATGGGATGGGTTTGACTTTCCTGTTCGCGCCTTGGTTTTTCCCTGTGCCGGAAAAACTACTTCAGCTGTCAGTTGCTTGTCAAAAGTTCTGCCTGTGGCATGGGGCATATATAATTGGGCGTGGAAGGAATGTTGGATGACATGAATAACGCCTATTAATCATGGGCTAGTAAAGAGAGAAATGTGCGATGATTCTCCAACGACTCTAAGTTACTCTTTTTATTGCGGTCTTTTATGTGACTTTGATGGGATTTTTAAGCATAGAATATAAACGATTACTATCTATTCATTTTATTTGACTTCATTTTATTTAATGTTAATTCATTTTGGTTCATTTTAATTCATTTTTACCCATTTTAATTAATTTTAATTCATTTTAATTCATTTTAATTTATTTTAATTCATTTTAATTCATTTTAATTCATTTTAATTCATTTTAATTCATTTTAATTCATTTTAATTCATTTTAATTCATTTTAATTCATTTTAATTCATTTTAATTCATTTTAATTCATTTTAATTCATTTTAATTCATTTTAATTCATTTTAATTAATTTTAATTCATTTTAATTCATTTTAATAAATTTTAATTAAATTTCATTAATTTTAATTAAATTTAATTCATTTTAATTCATTTTATTTCATTTAAGTTCATTTTAATTCGTTTTAATTCATTTCAATTCACTTTAATTCATTTTAATTCATTTTAATTCATTTTAATTAATTTTAGTTCATTTAAATTCATTTTAATTCGTTTTAACTCATTTTAATTAATTTTAGTAAAATCGATTAGAAAATTGAAGATCAAGCTCAGCTCTACTTCGCAGGTCTAGACATCACACGCTGTACTTTTTGCTCCTAGCCCCTATCTCACTTCCCTCAATATTTTACACATACAATTATTGTGTACTAGCTTAATATAACCCTTAAACGTAAATTGCAGTGTATGACATATTTATCGCATAAAAAGCACCCTGTAATGTTATAGTTTCGCCTAATAGCTTTAATCGTCACCATTTTCTGTAATTATCCTTAATACTTGTCTAATTATTATTAACTTCTCAACCTTTTAAGTGGCTCAGGTTAAACTAATTGCGCATAAAAATTTAAAGCTCTTTGAATGTTTTATAAGATAGTTAACATTCTGCCAATTATCTTTTTTAGCTCAATGAGTCTTTTTTAATTGCAAATTATATCTTTTCATTTTTTTGTAATTTTTTTCCAAATAGCACATATTTTTTTTTTTCAAGCGTTAGACAAAGCTTAATCGATTTTAAATTAAAATTTTTTTTTCTCGAAAACATTTGTTCTGCATATTCCTACTAAGAAGTTTCCATTTGGACTATGTAAAAAGTCAAAAACCAAAATGGTGACCTTCTCCCCCAGTAGGGGGAATATGTTCAAAGTGGAATTGAAAATTTGATCTGTAATAGAAGATATACCCAGTAGTTTGTTGCTTGGGCGGTAGAGGTCGCCAAAGTTACTAAAACGCAGTTTTTTCTATTTTTTACCGCCTGGGCACCATTTCGGTATTAGAGTCTTTGGATGGTCATTAGCACATTAAGCAAGAGAAATGTCTGCATGCAATTTTTTCCTGATCAACCTCTGTTTTTGTCTATTTTAACTGTACGAGTTGTACATAATGTATATCCTTTAAGTACTTAATAAACCATTGACCGAACCCGTAAGTTGTGCAATTGTTCCTGACACTTTCTACATGAAATGTAGTTTAAGAAGCCACTGACTTTTTGGTTAAAAGATCTTATTGGAAATTAACAATTTTGAAGTATTTATTAAAACTATATTTCCCGTTTTTTTCCGCTGCTTTCAAATAATTGATGCTCTGAGGGAAAAAACTAAAGTTCCGATAAATCTCAAGAAATGTATGGTACAAAAAGGACTTAAAAGCAATTATTCTTACAAAAATATGATATAGTCTTTTAATAGGTTATCTGATCAAATCTATTTTAATTTATCTGGAATTAGCCCGTCTAAAACTAAGGCTAAAATCCCATAGGGATATTACAAAGTTAATGGCTGTACACTTCACTTTGGCGCGGTTTTGTGTATGATATTAAATCTACAACAGAATTTAAACGAATTAAAATGAACTAAAATTAATTAAAGTGAATTAAAATGAATTAAAATGAATTAAAATGAATTAAAATGAATTAAAATGAATTAAAATGAATTAAAATGAATTAAAATGAATTTAAATGAACTAAAATGAATTAAAATGAATTAAAATGATTTAAAATGAATTAAAATGAATTAAAATGAATTAAAATGCACTAAAATGAATTAAAATGAATTAAAATAAATTTAAATAAATTGAAATGAATTAAAATGAATTAAAATGAATTAAAATGAATTAAAATGAATTAAAATGAATTAAAATGAATTAAAATGAATTAAAATGAATTAAAATGCACTAAAATGAATTAAAATGAATTAAAATAAATTTAAATAAACTGAAATGAATTAAAATGAATTAATATGAATTAAATGAATTAAAGTGAATTAAAATGAATTAAAATGAATTAAAATGAATTAAAATGAATAAAAATGAATTAAAATGAATTAAAATGAATTAAAATGAATTAAAATGAATTAAAATGCACTAAAATGAATTAAAATGAATTAAAATAAATTTAAATAAATTGAAATGAATTAAAATGAAATGAATTAAAATGAATTAAAGTGAATTAAAATGAATTAAAATGAATAAAAATGAATTAAAATGCACTAAAATGAATTAAAATGAATTAAAATAAATTTAAATAAATTGAAATGAATTAAAATGAATTAAAATGATTTAAAATGAATTAAAATGAATTAAAATGAATTAAAATGCACTAAAATGAATTAAAATGAATTAAATAAATTTAAATAAATTAAATGAATTAAAATGAATTAAAATGAAATTTAAATGAATTAAAATGAATTAAAATGAATTAAAATGAATTAAAATGAATTAAACGAATTAAAATGAATTAAAATGAACCAAAATGAATTAAAATAAATTTAAATAAATTTAAATGAATTAAAATGAATTAAAATGAGTAAAAATGAATTGAAATGAGCTAAAATGAATTAAAATGAAAAATTAATCAAATAAAATAAAAGTTAAATAAGAATAAAGCAAAATAAAATAAAAAAAGAAAAATAAAAAAAATAAACTAAAATATATCTACAATTAAAACAAAAATTATTTACATAATTTAAAATAAAATTGTGGAATTCTCTTAATTTTCAATTTTTTACTGAATGTTTCGGTGCTTTAGGTCCGAAGTGTGTATTCTTTTTAATCTTCGCCTTGGTCTATGACCTGCAAGGGCACAGGCCAACGAACTTGGATGGGTTTGCAATCTGCTCTCGTATCTTTCTTTCAGATTGTTAATGGTGTACCTTGTGAAACCTTTGTTGAGGCCTTTATAAAGATTCCTATTCCTTAAATACCAAGGACCATCTAGCTATTTGGCTAAGAGCTTTATTATTACACAGGTCTACAAATACAGGGGTCATGTGAGTTGTTGGAAAGCTAAGGGTCATTTCCGAAGTAATTTGGTGCGTAGAGTCCGAATCCGGCTTCAGAACTGGCCTATCACGTCAGGATTTTGAGATATTTGAGGTTATGTATCCAAAAAGTCGGCGTTTTTTCCTGCTTTTGAGGTTATGTACAGGGCGCACAAAATATTTGCGGTCTTTCTCTCCAGTTACATCAGTTAGTACAACTCTTACCCTTTAATTTAAGGGTTCAAGAGATCAATTACGATTTTTCGCAAAGTTATGGCTTTTCGAAGTTACGAGATATATCCCTTCGACGTCATTAGCATTTGCAGTAAGCCTTTGAGATAACACAGGTCAACATGGTTCAGTTGTTGGAAAGCTAAGAGTCATTTCCGAAGTAATAAACTGATAAATTTATTTATATTATGTGTTTATTATGATATGCCCAATAATATGATTATTACCATATGAAATATTTAAAAACCAAAATAAAAAATATTTGAAATATTTCGAGCAATAATGTTTACCATATTTTATGCCTAAATATACTAAAAAAATAAACTATTTAATGCTTTGACAGCTGTACTTTATCCACTACGTATTTTTCCTAAAAAATACAATAAATATTTATGTACATGCATAGAAAAAACTTATATAACGTGTGTCTATATATATAGAACATGCTCAATCTTGGGCTATTTATTGCTGGGGGCCTTCATTGTTTAGCTAGAATTATTTCCATGGCAATTACTTTAAAGATTTCAAGTTAAAAATTCAATTGAAAATTTTTTGGCTGCTTTGATTTCTTTTCACAAGTGGGCTAGGCAAGGGGGCGTGGCACAATAAGCAGCCAAATAATGGCATCAAATTTTAAGTTGCCTCAGTGTGGAGGCAACCAAAAAAAAAAAAAAAAGCAGCAACAACAAATACTAATGTGTGTGTATATGTGTATATGTATATTTTGTATTTGTATATGTTAATGCAGCTATAGCGGTATTTTTTATACTCTACAAAGTAAGAGGTCTATTAAGTTGGTTACTTCTATTTTTGAACTAGGATATCAGTTTTTCTGAGGTTTATAATTATGATCAAGGAGTGAGATTTTCAAATATAGCGTTGAGTATATTCCTATTTTAGTTTAAAAACTTAGCACCTAACAAAAATATATTTTTTTTCGGCTGAACTAATTATTATTTTAAATGGGTTTATTAGTAAAGTAATCAAGTTGCAAAAAATAAATAAATTTAAGCATTAATTCAAAGAAAGTGAGATTTTAATACAGAAAACATGCGATAGGTATCGATTTAAAAAATTTGCAGCTTCATGTCCTTACGTTCTAAATCGTTTTAATTTTTTTACCTATGAATTCACTATTGCTTAAAATTCCATCTTTTAAAATATTACGAGCTTATACGGCTTTTTGATGTTTTTTTATGTATCAAAAGACAAATGGCCAAAATTTTAATTTTAACTTAGTAAGACGAACCCAAAACAGGTTTACAGATTTAGAATATCTTCGTTTTATAAGGATTTTTGATTAGACGTAAAATAAAAAAAATGTCAGTTAAAAGACTTAAAAACCAATTTGTATATTTTCAATATATCAAATTTTGTTATTAAAAAAATGTAATGTATATTAAGCTTTTAAAAATAATAAATGGCGAAAAATTAACTTCAGCCAAGTTGGAGCATTTCAAATGTCTAAAATTTTATGCAATTCTTATATTCCGTGGTATAGCTCGATTGCTAACTTTACCCCAGTTAGAAAATTCTAAATCTATTTTGTCGATTTCAAATATCTCAAATCTTATATATTTTTGATATCCCGAGCTAGGTAGTGTATTAAATTTATACCAGTTATAAGATTTCAAAACAGATTTTCAGCTGTCAAATATCTCCAATTTGATCAAATTTTGATATCCCAAAAAAAATTATTTAATAGAAGTAGTTTAAATTTAAAATTAGAAATTGCTTAAATTTTAATTTTGGCCGGGTTAAAGGCTTTCAATTATGTCAAATTTGATTCAATTTTAGCTTTATTCCAAAATAGTTTTGCAGATTTTAAAGAACTCAAAAATTTAGCGAATTTTAATATGAGGTATGGCAAATATCTTAACTTTAGCCAATAAGGTGGATTCAAAAAGAGATTTAAAGATTTTAATTATGTGCACTTTTTGTACGAAAAAAAATGTTTTATACAAAGATTCGGGAAAAGAAAATTTTGAGAAAAGTTAAGATGCAACATTAATAAATCGTTTTTATTTGTTTTTAGTCAACTATTTTTTATTATTTTTATTATATTTAGCTCTATATTCTTTTTTTTTATTTTTTTTTAATCGGAAGATTTATAAGAAAGCAGATCTTGAAGTCGAACTTCCCTCGTGTGATTTCTTTATGCTTGATATAAAAGTTATTTGTGTTTATTATACACTGAAAAATCTTAGAATAAGCATTCAATTTAAAAAAAATATCAAATTTGTGGCATAATCTTAAACTTGGATTTCGAACAATTTTATAGCCTGATTACTTAGATATAAAGATTGTTTATTTACTGACCTTAAGCAAATATTCAAAATTAAATTCCGTAAAAAGTCTAAAGCATGATAAAAATCTAATATTGATTCTTTTTTTTTTAAATTATACAATTCCCTCTCATTCTTCATGTTAGAATTTTATTTAATTTTAAAATAATGCAGAAATTCGCCATTCTATATAACATACTATAATGCTTTATTCCAAGTTGTATCTGGCGGCCCATAAAAATTATTAAAAAAAACTTTTTTTTTTTTTTTGTAGCGCCAATACAAGCTCCTTAACGTCCCAAAACCATTAATTAACGGCCTAGTTATAATTATAAATGTTTTACTTTTTTTTCACATACGTCATATATGTCGCCATAAAAATAGCTTGCTGCATATTAACTTTTTATTTTTATCGCTAAAGCAGAATATCTGTTGTTACTGCTGGCGCCATCTATCCATTAATTGATAATTGACAGCAAAAATTAGTACAGTGTACATGAAAGTCGACATTTTCTGCTCTTTTGCCCTCTTGTTGTTGTTTTTGTCGATCAGTGGTTTTTTTTTTTTTTTTGGGTAGCCATTGTTGTACTTGTTCTTGTTATTGTTATCGACGATTGTCGATTTTTGTCAATGTGTCGCGTCATCATTTTTACGCATCACTTGTTTCGCGCTCTCGTTGGCTTCATTTTGTACGCACTTTGCCCTCGGCACATGTGCCCTGTTTGTGAGTGTGTTAGTGAGAGATTTTGTGTCTATGTCTATGTGTGTGTGTGTGTGTATTTGTATGTCTGTGCATAGGTGTGAGTGAATGCGCGTGTATGTGTTATTGGAAAAAAAAAATTTACATATTTATGTTGTTCAATTTTGTCTAAATTTGTTCGATACACACACACACACACGCACACTCAGACACACACACACACACACACACTGTACTTAGTATAAAGGACTGACATAATGTTGCCATTGTCGAAATAAAATGGATTTTAAGTGCAAGACATTCGATGAACTCTCACACTTGTACAAAAAAAGAATCTCACCCACACACATCTTGAAGTGATACAAGGCAACAAAATGTCAAACATCTTTCGACGCCATTATTAAAAGGTTTTTTTTTTGCATAGATCCTGAGCGGATGCATAATTTTAGCTGCTAAAAATTTTTAAGAGCTGGTCATCAGATAGAATAAGAAAAAATCTACGAAAAAAAAAATCGACTTATCGACACTTAAATCGTGAAATGAAATAAAAATGTTAGATGACAAGCGGACCTGATGGAAGTGCTTTATTGAGACCCTGTGCTTAAAGGAAATGATAATGATAACACAGGTCAACATGGTTCAGTTGTTGGAAAGCTAAGAGTAATTTCCGAAGTAATTTGGTGCGTAGAATCCGAATCCGGCGTCAGAACTGGCCCATCACGTCAGGATTTTGAGATTTTTATAATATATATTTATTTTATATATTGGGTACATAACCTCAAATATCTCAAAATCCTGACGTGATGGGCCAGTTCTGACGCCGGATTCGATTCTACGCACCAAATAACTTCGGTATATAAGTATAAAACTATTTTAATTTAAATCTTCATATTTTATTATTATTATTTTTTTACTCTTATATTTATTTATTTGCAGTACGAAGCGTTGTAATCTTTTTTAAATATGTTTTTTTACTTTATTATAACAAATAAGCAGCTTATTGAAGTTTTGTTTAAAAATGTACAAACTCTTAAGCATAAAGTTGTTAATTTTCATAATTATTTAAAGCTTAAAAATTTTCCCATTTTAACAACAAAAATTCCGCAGTTGCCTTAAAGCGTAGTTACGTACGCTTTAAGCTGCTTTGTTTCTACACTAAACTTGTCCTACTAGACGTATGCGCAATAAATTGCATTTTACATGGCGGCTACATGAAAACTGCGAGTATATAACTTTATGTATAACTTTATGTATTGTACATTTACTGTAACTGCAATTTATGTTGCCTAGCAACAAATTCATTTTCATCATGGCTTAAATCTACAACAAAAACGAGGCTAGCATAATTTCCGTTAGTGTCACCAAGAAATTTTTGTGGGCAACTCATTCGACAAATGTTAGATAATGTTGAGGTCCGGCTAGAGCGTCGCCTCCTTTGTTCAACCAAAAGCTCAAGAGTCGTAAAAATGAAAATTCCAAAAAAAAATATATATGAAAATATTTCATTTTGACAAAAGTATCTACCGACTGTGTGTCCTGACTCTGACTCACTGAATGAAGCTTAGACGCTTGGATGAGCAACCTGAGATTTGCATTAGTGCGAAGCCTTGTTATATTCAGCTGACTTTCACACAGATACACACAGTGCGACACATAGATACACAAATACATAGAAACACGCGTATCTCGGGCTTAAGCTGTGTGGCATAAAAATTAATGAACTTCAAAAGATTGTGAGCAAGAAAATCACAGAGCCGTGCGCATTTGAGCATTTCGAGGGGTGGCACGTTTAGTGGGTGAGGGGCGGTTTGAGTCGCGACGGGAATAGCTGCAACTAAGCCATATGAAAACAGGAATTACACTAATAGAACACTGACTAGTGAAAACTTCGGACAAGGGAGTTCTCTGGACTGGGAGCTGCTTAGCTGCTTACAATAAAACACTTACAACATTTACAAAAGCAGTGCTAAATAAAATACAGTGTTGAGTGGGGAGAAGGGGTTGGGGGTAACGAAAAGTAGTGTAACAAGGGCTGCGTAGTTCTAGGGTTGCCACATATCCTTAGTTCCGCCATGAAAAACAATTGAGAGGAAACACTTGGGAAAATATAAACCAAACAAGCAACCAAGTGTCTGGCTGGTTGGAGCAAGTGGCTCGTATCGTGGTTGCTACGTAATGTGGAAAAACATAAAAATGAGGGAAATGACAATGGAAATGCAATGCCAGAAATAGCAGCAACAACAATCGACAAAGCTCTAAAACAAAGCACAATAAGAGACGTTTCCATTGCAGCGCGGAAACAAACTTAAACTAGCTGAAAAATAACGTGCTTAAAGTTCGAAACGAGATCGACGAGGGCATACACTAACTATTGTTACTACTGGCGCCATCTACTGAGCTTTGTGGTGCCTTTAACAAAATCTTTTGCAGCAAAAAATAATAACTTTAACATAACTTTTGGTTAAGATAATTTATATTGTTAAGATTTAAGATTTTAAGCAAAAAAAATAGATCAGCTTTTGTTACTACTGGCGCCATCTACTGAGCTTGGCGGTGCCTTTAACAATATCTCATGCAGCAAGAAGTATTAACTTCAACATAACTTTTGGTAAAGATAATTTAATTTGTTAAGATTTGATGATTTCTAACGAGAAGATTGAAGATTTTAAGCAAAAAAATAGAACAGCTGTTGTTGCTGCTGGCGCCATCTACTGAGCTTGGTGGTCAATTAATTTAATTTGTTAAGATTTAATAATATTTTTTATTTCTTACAAATCGAATAGGATGTAATAATAAAAAATGTAAGCGGAAAATTGCGCCGCGACCTTTTGGATCTATTGTGCTCCCTACTAGCTCTAGAGCTCCTTGAAGGGAATAAGACAAGGACTTCAATAAATTAAGTTCATCCATATTAGGATAAAAACAGCTTTAAAAAGGTTCTAACGTCAAAAAGATCAACAATGGCATACACTATAGACGTGTGCCCAAAAAAATATTTTGCAGCAACATAAAATAGCTGTTGTTACTACTGGCGCCATCTACTGAGTTTGGGGGTGCCATTAGGATTTTAGCAAAAATTTCTCCAGCAACAATTATTAGGAGCATCATAATTTTGGGTTAAGATAATTTAATTTGTTAAGATTTAAAAATATACCATATATAAAAAATATTCTTATATCAAGATACAAAAATGGCTAAAAATCTTTTTTACAATTTTCTTTAAGACAAAGGGAATAAGATATAATAATAATGCAAGAGGGGAATTTATCGTGATTTAGCGGGACTTATTCTGCTCCCTACAAGCTCTTGTCCTCCTTGAAGGCAATAAGATAAAGGCTTGATTAAATTTACTTCATCCGGATAAGAAATAGCTGTAAAAAAAATTTCAGCTTTCCAGCTTTTATTTCAGCGCACATTAAGACAAAGGTATAAATCCTTATCGACTCCTCATAATTCCTGCTGTTGCAACCGTTTACACAAATTCCATATACCTTATGTAACATATATATAAATTACCCAGCACTACAAGAAGACCGGACCATGTACTGCAAGTTTGATTGCAAGGCGGCCAGCTGGTAAGAAACGGGGCGTGGCACACAATGTGTTCCGGCAGCTAAATGAACGTGCCCCGCCGGCAACAAACACGAAGCGTTGCATGCGTAGGGAGCAGGGATGCAGGCTGCAGGCTGCAGGACGCTGGAGGATGCATGGTGCCGGGTGCGAGTGTCTGTCGAGATACAAAGCAAGCATTTGCTACAAAAAGTGAGCCACTTAAGTGCAACAAAAGTAATTTACGTTGATTGGCTGGAATGATAAGACCCGGAAAGTCAGCGAGTGCCTTGGGGGCGACAACAACAATAAATGCAGCTCCCTGCAGTTGTCGAATCTTGAGTAACGCACAAAGGTATGCTATGATTTTATGCTAACCTTTTTCTATGCTTACTTCCCACTATTATTCTGGGCAATGAGCTTTTAGCGCTTGAGACAATGCAATCTGAGAGTTAACAACAAAATGGCGACAGCTACGGATTTTTACCTGCAGGGTGATTTGGGGCGGGCGTCCACCTGAACGGTGAATAGGGTCAAGCTGCAATGGAGGCCACTTTCGTTAATTGTGGTGGATTATGTTTGTACAGTATTAAATATAGGGGCCATTATGTAATTCTAGTATTTTGTAATACCAAAATAGTTGAGCACACTTTCGCATGGCTTAACAAATAAAGCGATCACACTAAGAATAAAGAATGGGGAGACAAATGGTTTCTTGGTTTTATCCTTGATCCAAGACTACTCGGAAAAACTGTTTTTTTTCCAGATTGTCTCAGAAACCCGAGAAGCTTGGGTTGTATGATAGGTGAGGTTTGGTTGTATAGATAGGCTCAGACAGTGACCGAGATCACCCAGGCACCATGAGGTCTATTGTGTTGCCTAATTAAAAGAAGGAGACGAAAGGGAGGTAAGTGAAAGAAACAAAAACTGTAGGACATTCCCAATCGTCTAAGTCTTTCTTATTGCAGAACCATTTTGAGGATTCGAGGAAAGCAGCCATATCCGCTATGGGCAAATAAGCTAGACTATCAAGATCCTCAAAGAATGGTTTACTCAGAAACTGGGTTCGTCTTCTAAGAAGCGCCGGTGTGAGATGCTTTCTGTCTCTTCCTCATCCCTGCAGCTGCCACAGAAATCGTGATGGGGAACGTGCAACCCCTCAGCCATATTGCCTAAGGTGCGGTGCCCAGTTGCAACGCCAATCACCATCCTAGTCTCGTTTTCTATGAAAGCGCAGGAGCTCCTATGTTCGCTTTGGAGTGCTCGGAAGATGCGACAAATGGACACCATGTTTCATGCTCTTTTTGCCAAAGCTCTGGCCGTCTCCATGATTTTCCATACGACCTCCTCTACTTGTCTTTCTATGTCCGTAACCGCAAGGTTGGCTCGTCCGCCGCCTTATTACCATGGACACCTGAGTGCACCGAAACCCAGCTAAGGGTTATTGAGTCGTGAAGAATATGGTTGAGCCCTAGCGTCGTTATACGGATCAGTGAACTCCTTATGGTACGCGATGACAGCGCTTTAATAGCAGCCTGACTATCGACAAGAACTGACAATTGTTCCTTGGACTTCCGTCCAAAGTGCCAATTAGGTCTAGCCGCTTGCCAGACTACGTATATCTCCGCTTGGATAACGCTACACCAGTCGGGGTGGCGTAATGAAAGCTTCGTCGAAAGCTCTTCAGAGAAGATGCCTGTTCCTGTGCCTTCATCCATCTTCGAACCAACAGTATAGATCGTCAGCTCGTTCCCTCTTAAGGGGTTCTTTGCATTCAATCTTCGCTCTCCGGGAAAACTGCGCTGCGCTTCTAGCCGCCGCCGACTTCCGGAAAGTTCCAACTGGTTCCAGGTTCAGAATTACATCCAGAGCCATCTCAGGTATGGCTCGCATAGAACCGATGATACCTAGGCAAGCCGCCCTTTGCACACTCTGAAAGTTGTTTAGGTGAGATTTGGTATTAACCGCCTTTTACCAGACCAACTCTCCAAAGGTTAAGATTGCTCTGAAGTCGTATAATAAGTACCAAAACATCCAATTCGACAAGAACTAAAAGAACCAACAATTTCCTTTGTCCTAGATTTCATTCTTAGAACTACCACAAAGCTGCTCCTGCCTACAAACCTGCTAGCACAACCCAACTCAATTTGCTACAAATCCGATTATATGTATGTACTTAACAAATTCCTGACACTGCATTGCGACCAATTAAAGCACAGTCCCATAAAGCTTTCCTTGGAGAAAATAAATATTCATACTCATAATTAGCATTAGCACCTTCGCATGTCTAACTGCATTGACATGGCTTATCAGCTGTTCCAAAGTGGTATAAAACTGACCATGACATAGCAATTAATTCCATGACATGGTTTAATTCAAGTCTAAGCCATAGAGCAGGCACGTCCTGGCTTATTTGCATGTCTAGCCAGGATTTCCTCTTTGGATCGACTACGGCAAACAAGTGTCGCTCAACTGCAATAAAGCTATAAAAGTAGGCAATAAACAAGCGGAGAGACACAGCAGGAATAACCTACAAAAAAGGCGAGGGAAAAGGTGGCTTGGGATGGCAGAAGGGGAAATAAGGAAGTATTTGAATGCGGCTGAATACTACTAGCTCTCGCTAGTATACAATGGGCGGCAAAAGTATTGTGACAAACAAAAATAAATATAACGCACTTTTTTGGACACATATTTACGATAACGATTATTTTATGCGGACTTTTTTTGACAACTCATTTTTGGTGCTGCCAATTTCAGCGAAAGGAATTTTGTATGTGATTTGAATCCGCAATAATCGAATAAGGAAAGAAGGGTGCATATTAAGTTTAAGTATGCTTCTAGATAGAAAGAAAATTTTGTAATAAACGGCCTTGCTTCGGAAAACGTATTTGAACTGGTTCTAAAAAAAAGGGACAATTTTGTAATAATCGGCTGGGCTCCGTATTACGAATTTGAACTGGTCCAGGAAAAAAGGAAAATTGTGTTATAATCGGCCTTGCTTCTGAAAACGAATATGAACTTTTTTTTATGCGGATTCGTTTTTGAAAGGAATATATGGTGCTCCCAATTTCACCAAACCGAATTTTTCATATGGTTTGAAACCGAATATTTTGCTGTAAGAGAAATTAAATCCAGAACTGTAATTTTTTAATTATTCTTTTATATTCTTGGATTATATTTGAACCTTATTGAAAATATGTGGGGGAACCTATTCCGTTGTGGCTACCCTGGCGGACGCAAATTCCAGACGGTGCAGTAGCTCCACAGGATAGTAAACGAAGAATGGATTAAATCCCACTTTCTAAATTCCGGAAGTTGGTTCTTTCGATGCCAAATCGAATTTTTGAGGTTATATATAAGTAGAGAGCCTGGACTTACTATTAACTTTGTGTTTTTCACTTCTGTTTTTCCAAAACATTTATTTTTTGATCCTTTTAAAAAAGTGTTTTTAATTGAATTTTGAACTATAAATTTGATTTTTAATGCTATTTGAAGTTTTGATTTTATTATTTAGGATAAGTTTTTAGTTAATTCGGAATAAATTAACGCAAAAAAAAAATTTAAGTCACAAATGCTTTTTAAATAAAACTTATTATTTTTAAATAAAAATAAGTGTTCTTAATTGAATTCCGGGAGTCTATATACCATCTTTTTATAATAAAATCCGCGTCTAGTTCTAATTTCAATGTAGGATAAAGAAAAGCCGCCTAATAATGTATTCGGATTCGTTTTGAAATTTTGCGCCCAAATTCACAAAATCGAATTTTTAAGTAGTTTGAAAACGAGGAATTAAAACAATTTGAAATAATAGGTTTAAATTCCAATTTTATTCTGAAATCATTTTTTAAATAAATTTCGATATTCTAAGAAGCCATTTCTGCTAATTTCAAGTTAGCTTTTTAATGATAATTATTTTGAATTATTTTTTTTTGCTACAACTAATCAAAAAATAGTTTGCGCAAGCGAATTTTTTCGAGATGCATAAATGGTTCATGTCTTGGCTAAACGATTGTTTTATTGTATTATATTTCAAAAATATTGAAAATTCAGAAAAACTATTTTCAATGCATTCTTATTATAATTTTAATTATCTAAATATCTTTCAAAATATATTCAGGTATTGCTGTTTAGTATGCTAAGTATAATATAAAAAATGGAAATTTGAACTTACTTACTTACGAACCTCTGATTTTAAGGAAATCTAGAAAAAGAAAATATAAAAGAATTTTAATTTTGTATTAAGTGTAAGTTTAAAAAAGAGTTAGCTCTGAGCTCATGTACGAAAATTTAAAAAAATTCACAAAAATGTTTGTAGGGCTGAAGGGATTTTGTGTGAAAAAGGGTTAAGATTTTTTAAAAAAATGGACAAACCAGGCAAGCTACGAGGAAAAGTAGGAACAGAAAGAAGTTTAAAAGATCAAAAACAGTAAACACATTATGTCCGATAGAAGTGAAAAAAGCAGCTCGGTCGTTTTGGTCTAAAAAATTCATCCCTGAACTTAGGCATGACTTCTTAAAGTCAATTACCACAAAATTCATAGCTGATTAATGATTGAGCTGATTTATGGCTCGTTCTGAAAATTCAGGCATGATTTCAAAGTGAATTCCCAGGCCTGAATTCGTCATGAAGTCATGCCTGAATTTACAGTACGAGCCATGAATCAGCTCAATCAATCAGCTATGAGTTCTGTGGTGATGGACTTTAAAAAGTATCGAAATGGGTACATAAATTTAAAAAAAAACTAAATCTTGGTTGAGACTATTTTTTTTTGTTTAAGGTGCATTGAAGGATATGGTTTCTAATTAATTTTATAATACTGTGCGGCTAAATAAATTTTTATTTTAAAGATAATTTGGCTAGTGCCAAAGAAAATGAAGCCACAACTTCATCGAGACAAAAACTTATAGAACGTTATACCCAGATTCCAATAAAAACTTAAGCCTTTAAAAATTATTTGATAGAAAATTGATGATAATTTGATAATATGAAATAAAATAACAAAATATAAATTCAACAAATCAATAAATTGAATTTTGTCTATTTAGCACTATAGCTGTTTTAAGCAGTTGTGAATTATGAGCCGCAATGTGTCAAATTCTGTCTTTAATATAACCTGCTGCTATAGCTACAAAGGGTATACTAGGGTTGTGCAAAGTATGCAGCGGACAGCAGGGGGCTTGACAGATTTCAAGCTCTTTATCTTGCCCATGTCCATCTGTCTAGATCCTGAAGACAATGCGAGCTAATGACACGAAATTTTACCAAATGCTGCTCAGTGTTCCTGAGCAGAAGAAGTTTGCTAAATTGTGGCAAAATATTATTTTCGGAAAAATCAAAAAAACCTTTCAAGCGATTAACGAATCCAGGTACAAAAAAAAAATGGCAATTTTAAAATTATAGAAATTACAAATATAAAAATGTTCTAAGTGCGATAAATAAAAATTTCTATATAGTAAGCTCACGACCCAGCTCACGACCCCACTCACGAAACTTTAGCCACGCAACACTCTTGCTCCAGTAGCGCTGCATCACTATTGTCCTCACCGCCGAGTCTAGCTGAAATCGTTCTTGCCATCAACGATCTAAAGCCTGGGAAAGCCTCAGGGGGTGATACGATCCCTCCTGAAATCCTCAAAGCGGACCCATTAATAACGGCTCGCTATCTGGACCCTCTTTTTAAGGTGATTTGGCGTGACGAGAAACTACCAGATCAGTGGATGACGGGTATCCTGGACAAAGTTCCCAAGAAAGGAGACCTCTCGTTATGCAAAAATTAAAGAGGCATTACTCTCATCCGCATCCCATCGAAAATTTTGTCCAGACTGCTACTAAATAGGATGCAAGCACATCTAGAACGATCTTTACGTAAGCAACAAGCAGGTTTCCGATCAAATAGATCTTGTGTTGACCATATTGTCTCCCTCCGTATCATCATGGAGCAACTAAATGAATGGCAGTCCAATGCTCATGCCTGCTTTGTTGATTTCAGCACCGCGTTTGACAGCATAAGCAGAGTTTGTATCTGGAACTCGCTTTTCGCCAGAGGTGTCCCGAGTAAACTTGTTAACATCATCAAAGCTCACTATGATGGGTTTGAATGCAGAGTTTTACACAACAAACAACTATTCGACCCAATTTGCCCCAAAACCGGCGTAAAGCAGGGTTACCTCATGTCTCCGCTGTTGTTCCTTATTGTTCTCGACGACGTGTTGAACAAAGCGTTAACAGGAAAACATGGTGTACCCTGGAATTTTAACGAACATCTTGAAGAAAGCTCGGACCTGCAGTTGAACCTGGAACAGCTCAGCGCTCGCGCAGGCGAGCTCGGCTTGAAAAAAAACGTTAACAAGACCGAATTTATCGCGAACTGCGACGATAATAACGTCCCAAGTTTCACAGTGTATGGAAAAGGACTTAATCTTAAACAGGATTTTTGCTACCTTGGCAGCAAAATAACTGCAGCAGGCGGTTCATCCGCTGACATCACCAACCGTATAAACACAGCCCGCGGTGCCTTCGTACTACTAAACAACATCTGGTCATCTAACGCGATATCGGTCAAGACGAAAGTTCAGATTTTGAACTCCAACGTAAAATCCGTCTTGTTATATGCTTGCGAGTCCTGGTCGCTTACATCGGTTCTGATCCGGAAACTGCAATCCTTTGTCAACTCATGCTTGCGTAAAATCTTAAGGATTTGGTAGCCACGCACCATTTTAAATGCGGAAATACTGAAAACCACTAATGAGCTTCCTAATGAATTAATAATCAAACGCCGCCGTTTCGGGTGGATCGAACACACCCTTCGCAAGGACACCTGCGAAATCTGTAGAGCTGCGCTTTCATGGAACCCGCAAGGCGCAAGAAGCCGTAAAAAACCAACAACCTCTTGGCGTCGCATGGTGGATGCTGACCTTCGGGACTCCCATACAGACTGGAATAGCCTCAAACAACTTGCAAAAAAACGGTCGGACTTCAATTCTTTTGTTTTGGCCCCACGCTCCACCCGGAGTTAGAGGAACTTATATATATATATGTATATATATATAGTAATGATTCCAGACTTAACATAAATAACATGTTTAGTTTTGTATTCGTTAGATATTCATTACTTTTCGGTATGTAGATGCTCATTAGCATTAATATAAAACTAACTAGAAAAATATTAAAAAGGACTTAAGAAACTCTTTGATTACAAAGTACTCGAAGAATTTTACTTCATTTATCATAAAAATAAAAACCTTTCTTAATTTCGACTATCATCAAAAAAAATGCTATGAATCTATGCAAAATTTTCTCGTCAAAATACTTATCCCGACTAGTGTACATCCCCTCACATGCGTGTGCGTGTGTGTTATGTATAATTCGTGCTGAAGGAGTTAGGGCCCAGTTTGTGTGTTTGAGTGTAAATGGGTTTTTGCCAAGTTAACAACTTTGTGGCAGTGACAAATTTGTTGCCTACCATTTCGGTGTGTATAAAACGTAAAGAATCATTCTGCAGTTTGAAAGTTTTCTGTCAAGAAGTGCAAAGAACAACAAAATTTTAATGGCATGCCCATGTGTTGTTGTTGTTGTTGGTGTGTGTGTGTGTGTGTAGCTGTGAGTGTGTGCATATATGTGTGAGTGTATTGTAAATGACATGACAAACAAACAAAGACAACAATAAAAACAACAACAAATAATTGTGCAAAATATTTTCGTTGCAACTAATTGGCGTACATAATTGTTAGGGTAACAACTGTTGGGGCGGGGCTGCAACAAGGGCCAAGGGTAGGGCAGGTTGTGCCCCAGCAGCAGCAGCAACAACAACGGTGACAACAACAACAACAACAACTAGCACAAATGAGGCGCTGCAGATTGGCAACAACAACGACAACAACAGTTTGAGTTTTGGCGCTGGGCCCCACGTTGGGCGCGGCCACGAAAAATATAATTGAAGCACGTCATAAAACTGAGCAAGCACACACACAGCAAACGAGGGGTATTTGAAAAGTAAGCGGGTAGTTAATTGATATGTATATATAATAGGAAAAGATACTTGGGTTGCTTCGCATAGTCTTGGGCAAGGATTGGGCTACGTTTGTCTGAAGGGAGAGCACAAGAGCTTGGAGACACAAAATATTGATGTAAAACCTGTAGACCTTATCCAGCTAGACCCTTTGAAACCATTTCGATACAAAACATGGATCCCTTACAAGAACTAATTCACAGGAGGAAATTTGGCCGAGAAAAAATCAAAGTTGGAGAATTATTTGTGGGAATATAAAAAGACATGTAAACTTTTTGTTTTGATTATTAAAGGCGATTTTAAATGTACAACAATTGGACAGTTTAAGTTCGACGAAGTTTTATTCTTCTAGCGGCTCAAAATAATGTCTCCTGCTTGGTAACGCAATGTCATTTAGGACGCACCGTATCTGGGAGACAGGCTAACCAAATATTCAATGACAACGAAAATGAAGCATATATTGGGTTGTCAAAAAAGTCTTGCGGTATTTCCGCAAGCTTGTCTTTGCAAGCGCGTAGTTCTAGTTGTATTCGTCGCATCGGTTCACGCTAGAGCTTTTTGGAAAGCTCTTTTCAAGTGCTAACACGTGTTTGATTAATTGTTGTTTGCTTTTAGTCGTTCGTGAGTTATAGCGTCGCAAACATGGAGCAAAATAAAGAGAAAATACGGCATATTTTACAGTACTACTACGATAAAGGCAAAAATGCATCTCATGCTGCCAATAAAATTTGTGCAGTTTATGGACCCGATACAGTTTCCATTTCCACCGCACAACGATGGTTTCAACGTTTTCGTTCTGGTGCAGAGGTGATCGAAGATGCGCCACGGTCCGGAAGGCCTGTTGTCGAAAATTGCGATAAAATCGCTGAATTGATCGAAAGAGACCGGCATAGTAGCAGCCGTAGCATCGGCCAAGAGCTGGGCATGAGTCATCAAACCGTTATAAGCCATTTGAAGAAGCTTGGATTGAAAAAGAAGCTCGATGTATGGGTGCCACACGACTTGACGCAAAAAAACATTTTTGACCGTATGGATGCATGCGAATCGCTCTGAATCGCAACAAAATCGACCCGTTTTTGAAGCGGATGGTGACTGGCGATGAAAAGTGGGTCACTTACGACAACGTGAAGCGTAAACGGTCGTGGTCGAAAAGCGGGGAAGCTGCCCAGACGGTGGCCAAGCCTGGATTGACGGCCAGGAAGGTTCTTCTGTGTGTTTGATGGGATTGGCAGGGAATCATCCACTATGAGCTGCTCCCCTATGGCCAAACGCTCAATTCGGACCTGTACTGCCAACAACTGGACCGCTTGAATGCAGCACTCATGCAGAAGAGGCCATCTTTGATCAACAGAGGCCGAATTGTCTTCCATCAGGACAACGCCAGGCCACACACATCTTTGGTGACGCGCCAGAAGCTCCGGGAGCTCGGATGGGAGGTTCTTTTGCATCCACCGTATAGTCCGGATCTCGCACCAAGTGATTACCACCTATTTCTGTCCATGACGAACGCGCTTGGTAATCGGAAGTTGTCCACAAGAGAGTCCTGTGAAAATTGGCTCTCCGAGTTTTTTGACAATAGGAAGCGAGCTTCTATAAGAGGGGCATTATGAAGTTGGCATCTCGTTGGGAACTCGTCATCGAACAAAACGGCGCATATTTGACTTAAATCGCATTATTATAACCAATTTTATGAACAATTGAAAATTCAATAAAAATACCGCAAGACTTTTTTGACAACCTTATATATTCCACGGGGTTCCAGATAACTTAGGTCTCCTTGGTAACAAGGCGGCGGACGAGTGCGCCAAGAACGGCTCAGCGCTGACAGATAACCTTACGGTTACGGACATAAAAAGACCATTACAGAACGTCGTCTCGCAAATCAGGGAGACGGATAGAGCTCTGGCGGAAAGAGAATGGGATATGGTGTCCGGTTGTCGCATCTCCCGAGCACTCTGACGGAGATATGAACCAAAGCGAACATCTTAACCCCTGCGCTTCCATAAAAACAGGACAACGATGGTTGTAGGCGTAGTAACGGGGCACTGCACCATAGACATGTTATGGCTGAGAGGTTGCACATTCCCCATTACGATTTCTGCAGCAGCTGCAGAGATGAGGAAGAGATAGAAAGCATCCAACACCTGCTATGCGACTGCCTGGCGCTTCTTTGAAGACGAATCCAGTTTTTGAGTAAATCATTCTTTGAGTATTTGAAGTAGTCTAGCCTATGGGCCCATAGCGGCTCTGGCTGCTTTCGTCGAATCCGAATGGTTCTGCTGCATGAGAGACTTACGCTATTAGGGGATGTACAGTTTTTGATTCTCCTCCACTCTCTCCCTTTCTTCAATTCCTTTCGTCGCCTTCTTTTAATAAGGCAACACAATGGACCTGATGGCCTCTGAGTGATCTCAGTCACTATCTGAGCTGCCTATTCCACCTAACCTATACCACGACCAAAGATCGCATATGATTTGGGCAGTTTTTTGGTGCTTTATTCTGACCAATACCCATTCAGGCGTCTATGTAGAGCTTCTTGACAGTTTCCCTATTGACTTTGCCGGAGACCATTATAGGGATAACTGGAGTTGGCAACAAGACAAGGCACCAACGCTGTAAAGACAGCCCATAAGACAAAATCCTTTTTCAGATCGTGAAACATTATTGGCTGGCTATCAGCGCGACTTAAACTACATCAAAGATCAAGGGGGAATACTTTCTAACAAGGTCTACAGGAAAGGTCGTCAATTTGAGACCCTGGCAGACCTTAAACTTTGAACCTTGAACTACCCTCGCATTACATATGTGGCAAAAAAAAGCCCACATCTCGGTTTTTAGGTGAAAACATATTTTCTGTACAAAAAGCAGCTTACTCATCAAGCGGCCCTCGCAAAGACAAGTTAATATAGTTGTTGTTGTTAGCTAGAATTGCTTTTGTGTGTGTGTATGTGTGTTTACTTGTGTTGCGGCAAGTTTATCTTAGAAAAAACTTTCCATTTCCTGAAATTTTCACCCTAGGCTGTCAATTTTCTCTCAGTTTTTTTCTATATATATTTACTGGTTGTACTTTTAATGAAAGCTCCTCTGCTCTACTCCGCCTAAGCTGTCTTCCCGACCCAATTACTCACATTCACGCCAAGACACATACTGAGACAACATTGTTAGACTCATAATGGCAACAAGAAGTCTTGAGTTTAAAGACTATAAAAGCCAGAGAATTTTAGTTGAAGTCTGGCCAACAACAAGTCTTAATCAGCTTAATAGTTGTTGCGTTACAAAGCAAGGATCAAGTTTTGAGAAGTTGCAGTTGCTCTAAGTTTTTATGCTCTACAACATACTTGCAGGAAACTATTTTAGTTTTACTTTAAGTTTTAGGCAAGTTTTGTAAAGGATGTTCCGAATATCTGAGACTGGCAACAGAGACTGAGAATCATGTGAATTTATGTGAACCGACAAATTGTCCAACCAAAAAGAAATTATTTTTATATTTAATAACCATCACTAAGTACAGTGCAACGAGCGGCCTGTGCAAGTGTTACGGGCGTAATTAGATCATGCCCAGCAGAGGCGATAAATGTGATCTTGAATATGATTCCGATTGACATCCAATTAAAGCTAACTGCAGCAAACACGGACACCAGAATCAAAGAAACTGGACTCTGGAGGACTTGTACCTTCGGACATGGCAGCATTCTGAAGGGTCAAGAGACTAGCAAATCAACAGATTACATAACACCAGTACTGGACTTCAAGAAGAGGTTCGACGTCAGATTCCTGACGCGAAAGGAGTGGGACATGAACAGGGTAATGAGAGCAGACGCAGCTGCAATCTATACTGACGGATCCAAGATGGATGGCGGTGTAGGAGCAGGGGTCTACTCGGACGAACTCGAAGTATCTCTCTCCTATCGCCTAGGCAGCAAAAACAGCATCTTCTTTTGGCATCAGACAAGCATGTAAGGTGTTGAATAATCATGCGAGTCAGCTGGCGGAGGTGTGTATATTCTCCGACAGTCAAGCAGCTTTGCTGGCGATTAAATCGCCAACCGTGAACTCAGAAATCATTAGACAATGCAAAGAAGATCTCAAAGCCCTTGCAAGCAGAATGAACATCGCTCTCGTATGGGTTCCCGGACATAGGAACGTATACGGGAATGAAAAAAGCTGATGAACTGGCGAGAAAAGAAGCATTAGATGGCGAAGCAGCGGAGGTAGCTGTCAAATACCCCCTCAGCGCTATCAAGAGAGAACTTCTTCTGCGAGCTCCGAACAAGGCTGAAACCAGATGGAACAATATTGACACTTGCAAGATTGCAAAGGAAATTTGGCCACGATACGACAAGCGTAGAACTGCCGAACTGCTAAGCAAGCCAAGAACAATGATCTAGCAATAGCATCGACAATAGCAAGAAAATGGGTTGCATGCAAAGAAAAATGGGTTGGCCGTACAACGTCAGATGCCGAAGCTGTGGCCAGAGAACACAGAAGAGACACTTTATCATTATTTATATGAGTGCCCACGATTGGGGTCCTTACGGCACAGAGCACTAGGAAGCTTCGCGTTAGGAAGCCTACGTGACATGGCAGAAAAGAACATAGACGACATCAGCAGGTTTATTAACGGATCAAGATGGTATGAGTAAACCGAACAGCAGTGGTTCCCATAAGTGGTGTAACAAAATGGCGCATTAGCGCTAGTTGAGTTTAAATATGTTGTCACTCAAACGGCACCCAAACCAACCAACCAACCATCAAAATTTCTACCAGATATAATAATCAGATAATTTTATATTTATTAATTCATTTTAGAAAGAAACATCGTGAATTTAAGCCAGATTATTCGATACAACTATTGGCCAGGAAATGGAACGCGTTGTTTTGGACACAATGGAATTTCCAGTAAAATTGGACGAAGCTAAAGAGGCAATGGAAGAGATCTCCATGTTGCCACTCTGGAGGAGTCTAAATAAATCAATCAAATAAAATCAAAAAGATGATGTGACTATTAAGAATGACGAACATAATGAGGCCAGTTTGGAAAAGAAGAAAAGTTAAATGCAAGATCAGCCTGAGGAGCAACTTCTACTCGAAGAAATAAAGGAGCTTTT
>JBAMAX010000396.1:0-62755 GCA_037043745.1 Chymomyza amoena
GTATAACTAATCCGCGTATCTAGCCCGATGGGTGAACTCTTTAATGATATATATGCACCTTCTCACATCAAGAACTGGCCAGACACTTGGATTTACAATGTAAAAATTGAAAAAAAAAAAAAAGCAAGATAAGAATTAAACATGATATCAAAAAAAAGTGTCACGGGATCACCGTTGACCAAAAGAGTGCCTCATAATATACGATTGGTCAAGGATGCTCGTAGAGGCAAGTCAAGATAACTTAGGATAGAAGAAATGATAGATTGCATGGACCGTTCAAAAGAGAGTAAATTATTAAAGTTATTATAATTGGAGCATAGGACACGGAAAGAATGTAAAAAATAATTAGATCTACAACATTTTAAGGCTAAAGTTCGAAACTTACGAGTTACTCTAGAAGGTATGACAAATGTAACTTTTATTTCCTTTAGTTTTGAATAAACATCCTGAACATAACTGAATTTTATTTGCCATCCCGATCCTTTTGGTTAAAAGGTCGTGTGCCCAGGGTTCTCTCGAGACCAGTTGTGGATATAGTATTTGGGGGATAATCAGCACATTGAAGAGTATGTATGTATATATTAGCTCGCAAAAGACTTTCAACTCGTGGGCTCCGGACCCGAAAACCAACCCTTGGATCCGCCACTGATCTAGACGAATCAGTTTTTGCTGCTTACAAGCCTCAGTTTTAACGAAGTTCCAAGCGTAACCTAAAAGATTCATGGCTGAAGAATTCTTTGCTCTATCAAGAATGATAATTTATTTTTGTTCTAAGAACGAAGGGACATTTTAAGCATGGGACCATCATCGGGTGTAAAAATAAAGGATGCAATATATCTCGAAATGTTCTCGAAAAGTGATGTAAACTTAACAGATGACAGAGGCATCACTTATGGATCTTGAGCAGCCGAATCCCAAGTTTTAAAATACTCCTTCACACTTGGGTTATGGATAATCACCAAAAAATTTCATAAAAGGAGATAATTTGGATAAAATCTAAGAACCATTGGATCGAGGCTTTTGAACTTCGGACTCAGCTGCCCAAAGTCCACAAGGGGTTTCCTCTGTCACATGTAAAGTTTATACCACTTTTTTTTTTTTTTTTGTTTCAGCCAGAATTGCAGTCTCATAATCTTTAAACTAATAAGAGATCCATTCATTATGGTTATTAAATAAAATGATGTCAACATTTTTTGATCTAAGCGAACTCCGCTTGTCGTTCATTAGCCCTGCTAGACAAGCGCTCGCTTTCTGAGAATGTTGCAGGAATAAAGAGGTATTTTTCGATAATCGAAATAACGATGGTTGATGATCGGGAAAAAATCAATGTTACTTCCAGCACAAGGTCAAGACATGTGCTTCAAATTCTGGCTATTAGAAAGTCCCTCGCCGCGTTCAAAAGTCTCTATTTCTATAAATATCGATAGCATCGAAAAATCCTTTTGTACATATATTCTAAAAGTATGTAGCAAAATCGATTTTCTCAACCAAATTTGAAAGAAACCCCCCGTAAAAGGATGCTAAAATTTTTCATGTTTAAAAATGAGTCGAAAATGTAAATTTTGTTCGACTTTGGTTGCTTGTAACTTCAATAAATTGTACTAAACCTGTATATACCTTATATCACTGTAAAGAACATATTAATACCTTTCTTTCTAATCTTCTTTCATGTCGATACAAATCTTTTTCACAAGATATTAACGAATAATTGAAAAAACTGGTCCAAACAATTGTTTTCTAAAAAATCTCGAAAATAATGCTTAACAAATGGTGGCCGTCTTCGCGTTTATAGACCTAAAATTACGCTAAAAAACACTTTCTTCGGAAAGTTTAAATTTCGTGTGAACTAGTTATAGAAGTGTCTACGTTGAGGATTTCGACATTAGAATTGCTTTTCGGCTCCCGGACCACTGCAGTGTCTTTCAGGCAGAGGTCACAGCAATCCGGGAGGCTTTTACAACAATAAAAAACCTACAAGTTCAAGATAAGAATATCTGTATATATTCGGACAGCCAAACGGCTATTAAGTCTCTAGTCTCGATGACTTCGTGTATGAAGTCAGTGAATGACTGCCGCTTGTCTCTAGGAGAGATGGCTGAGCAGCTTTCAATTCACCTGATATGGGTCGCAGGACACAGGGACTTTGAGGGAAATTGCATTGCGGATGAAATGGCTAGAAAAGGAACTACCAGCATCCTCCTTCAAGATAAGGAGGGCCTGGGTATACCCATGGCCAGCTGTAAACTGAGAATACGAAACTTTTTCGCTCTCGGTGCAAATGAAACGTGGAATCGGACACGTGTAGAATCTCGCGGCAAACCTGGCCGACATACTGCAGTAAAAGAACCAAAAAACTTTGCTGTCATCTGTCATCCGTGCCATTACGGGACACTGGTTGGTAGGAAACCACGCATCCTGTTTGAATGCTCCCCGCCACGACTTCTGTAGAAGCTGTGGCCGATGAAGAGGAACTAGAGACGGTGGAACACTTTTTCTGTCACTGCCCAGGACTGGGCAAAAAAAGATTTAGGTTCCTACAGTCACATTTTCTAAATGATCTATCTCAGCTCTCTGAACAGAGTCCAAAATGCCTTTTAAGGATCATTCGGGCAGCCGGATGGCTTCCTCAACTTTCGTAGGGGACCTAAAAAGTGGGGAAATGTGGTGAATTGGCTCACTATAGCGGTATCACAAAGGGTCTATCCTTGGCCTAAGTGAGTTGGCACGTCGATCCCAACTGTCGCCCTTACCTAACCTAACCTAATACCTTAAATATTTCAAACCAGTTTTAGGAACTTTAGCAGATTGATTGATTTGTTTAAAACTTGAATCTGGAAAATTGTACTCCCATACCTTAAAGACTTCTAGAAAATTTATCTAAATAATTTTGGCTTCGATTGCAATAAAATCATCCACCGAAATGGGTAACAAATACAACAAACCTAAAACAAATATCTAGTATTTTCTTATTATTACAAATATCATAATTTCTCTATTTTTTATTTATTTATTTTCATTTTAACAAATTAAATCTTATTTAAATATTTAATACTAAACTTAATACTATTTTAACGAGCTCTAGCTCGGCGCCTACGACTTTCTCTATTTTTCATTTTCATAATTCATTCCTAATTTGTACTTCTACTCCTTTCACTCTAGTTCTCATCCATAGCAATACTTTCGAATTTTTTTTTGCTTCACCAACTTAATATAACCCTTAAGCTTTCATTTAAAGAGTATTCAAAACAAAAAGGATAACAGTTATTTATGCGCTCTGTGGTGCTTAATGGGCGCGCCGAAAAGCATGCTACAAAAAAAACTCACTCATATTGCCGCACACTGTGACAGAAAACTTTAGCATTATGGCTGCCAAAGTGTCACTATAGAGCTCTTAACTCATTTTTTCCGCGAAGGGGAGAAGGGAAAGAAATAGCAACTGTGGCTTTTTGAGGCATTTGGGTTGGAATTTATTGGACGGCGTTTGCCAAAAAAACAAGCAGCAACCCAAGGACCATAGCCGGCTGGCTACAACATTAACAGACAGCCAACTGTGCGTATGAGTGACTTTCTTGTTTTTTTGTATATAAAGCAGTCGTAATAAAGTCAAATGTTAGAGGCAATAATTTGCATGTGATTTAAAATCATTTTTTAATTAAATTGTTTTTATTTAAGTTTGTTAAAAATATTCGCAATCAAATCTAGCAAGTCAATAGACAAAAAGGAAAGTTTTTAAACTATTTTTATCTATATAAGGAGACAATTGAAATAAAGTTTTGTAAAGGCCAGAAGAATATGTAAATGTCATGGCAGAGACCTTAAAAGCTTGAGACAACAAATAATGACAAATTTTTCATAAACAGTTGAACTAAGTCGATTTTAGGGAATTCTATACGTATCACTCGGCATGACAAAGTTAAAAAATCCTTTTATTTATTTTAAGTATTATCAAAAAGCCCACCACAGACCAAATCTTCACGCTACGTCAAATCCTGGAAAAAACCCACGAGAAACAGATCGATACTCATCTTTTTTTTATCGATTACAAAGCTGCATTCGATAGCCCGATAAGGTATCGCCTAGACACCACCATGTCTGAGTTCAGTATTCCTGCAAAGCTGATTCATCTTTGCAGAAAGACATTGAGCGGCACCATCAGCTCTGTTAAGGTAGGAACAGACCTCTCCGAACCTTCAATACTGTTCGAGGTTTCAGACAAGGCGATCCTCTATCATGGGACCTCTTTAATTTCGTGATGGAAAGGGTACTGCGGAAGGCCGGTGTACATCGCAATGGCACTATTTTTTACAAGAGTGTCCAGCTTCTTGCATACGCGGATGATATCGATATCATCGGGCGTTGTAAGCGAGATGTTACTGCTGCATTTTCCGCAATCAAAAAGGAGTCAGCGAAAGTGGGTCTAGCGGTTTACGAGGGCAAGATGAAGTATATGCTGTCTACGAACAGGAACGCTCGGCGTCTGGGCTCCCATGTTCTAGCGGACCGCTATACTTTTGAAGTGGTCAAGGAATTCACGTACCTTGGCGCCGCCGTTAACACTGAAAATGACATCAGCCTGGAGATAAAGCGGAGAATTACATTTGCCAATAGGTGTTACTATGGTCTCAGTAAGCAGATGTGCAGCAGAGACCTCTCTCGAACGACAAAAGTAACACTCTACAAGACGCTCATCTTGCCCGTGCTCTTATACGGCGCAGAAGCATGGGTTGTGTCACGGACAGATGCAGCTGCTCTTGGGGTGTTTGAGAGAAAAATTCTACGCAAAGTCTTCGGTCCCATACGTTTTGAGGACGACTATCGCATACGGAAAAACCACGAGCTGTACGAGCTCTACGTCGACATGGATATTGTTCAGCGCATCACAATACAACGTCTGCGCTGGCTCGGCCATGTCGTACGTATGGATAATGATGCTCCAGCGAAAAAGGTATTCAAAGCGAAAGCCGACGAAGGAAGACGGAGGGGACGACCACGACTCCGATAGAGAGATCAAGTGGAGGAGAACCTATCCTCTCTTGGCATTTCTAATTGGAGAAGGAGCGCGCAAAGCAGAGGCGCCTGGCGAGAACTGCTGAGGTCGACCGTAACCCGAGAGCGGGCTGTAATGGCCATACGATGATGATGATAATGAAAACTACAACAAATTTAGACTGACTTCTATAAAAATTGTCTTAGTATGCGGTATTTTTTTAATAATAAGCCAGTATCTACTGCCAAGAAGGCGCTGTGAGCCTAATAACCAAAATTGTTGTAAATGTTTACCTTTTCACAAAATAATTCCATAACATCTATTAATACAGACACAAAATACTTAACAAATATTTACATTTAATTTAATAAAGTCTATTACAGAGCATTCCAGCATTTACAGACACTGTCTCGACTGCTTTATATTTCAACTATGACCAACTAGGACACTTGGCAGACCCGCATATAAAATTCCAACCTTTTTTCAAGTGCCACGTGGAGCTGTCTTCAAAAGAATTCACAAATATATAAATTGAGACAAAAGTCTTAATGAAAATTGTGCCAGCCTGTTCTTAGTTTCATATCTCCGCTTAAGCACATTTATTTGACTTTGTCTCTCTCTTGGAAATTTGTCACAAATTGCATTTATTTTTGTTTAAATTAAATTTTTTGCTTAAGCTAGTATTATTTATGTTTTTAATCTCAGTGTTTAAAGGCTTTGGTATATCCTTGAGAACTTGCAGCAGCACAGCTTAGTATTAAGCTTAGCCAAAAATGTTAGTTTATTTACTTGGTAAATATAAGGATGAAGAAAATGAAAAGTTTGCCAGCTTTGAACTAAGTGCAGGCGGCGCCATTTTGTATTTGGTATATTTGGTATATCAAGCGATTTATAAAATGTTATTTCAGTAAAATCTTAACCCATTTTCACCATTGAAAGGTAATGGAGGTAAATAAGCTATTTAATTTTATGATTTTTCAGCTCCACAGCTGGAATAGTCGCGGATGAGTTATGATATGATATATTTGATTTTATGAAATTTATTTTTGATTCATTTATATATATATTACCTATTAAACTCACGGCACGGCAGTTCATAGAATGAAACCATATACTTTAATATAGCGTTTTCCATTTCAATATAAATTAAATGTCCTTGGTAAAAATAGCGATATTCTATTCGGGAAGATCGTGACAATATATTGACATAATTTAGCAAACTTCATCTGCTCAGGAACACTGGGAACCACTTGGTAAAATTTCTTGCCTGTAGCTCTTATTGTCTTCAGGATCTAGAAAGACGGATAGGGGCACGGTAAAGAACTTGAAAGCTGTCACGCCCCCCGCTGTCCGGTAGATACTTTGCACAAACCTAGTATACCCTTTGTAGCTATAGCAGCAGAGTGTATTAAAGATATTATAGAATATCACACATTGCTGCTTATAATTCACAACTGCTTAAAACAGCTATAGTACTTACATGCAGATTTATTGGATTTATATTTTAAAATTATTATACTTTAGTTATTATATTTAATATTATATTTTGTGAATTGAAAGTTAGTTATTTGAGGCTTGTAAATTGCCATACCTTTTTCATCAAGTAATTTTAAAGACTGGATTCGTAAGTTATAATTGTTCATGGGGCTTATAAAAGCTAAAGTTTTTATTGGGTAATGTTGCATTGGAGGGGGGAAAAGTCTGAGTATTTCAGTAAGCATTGAGCCCTCTGTCCGGCAGCCGTTTAAGTCCTTACTCTATGGGCAGAGGGAAGATTGCAGACTACAATGTCAAAAAAAAAAAACAATAAAAATATTGCCAGAGTTCTATAAGTTTTTGTCTAGATGAAGTTGTGGCTTCATTATCTTTGGCACTAACCAAATTATCTTTAAAATAAAAATTTATTTAGCCGCTCAGTATTATAAAATTAATTAGAAACCATATCCTTCAATGCACCTTAGACAAAAAAAAAAATAGTCTCAACCAAGTTTCAGTTTTTTTTAATATATTTTCCCATTTCGATACTTTTTAAAGTCCATCACCACAGAACTCATAGCTGATTGATTCAGCTGATTCATGGCTCGTACTGAAAATTCAGGCATGACTTCATGACGAATTCAGGCCTGAGAATTCATCTTGAAATCATCCCTGAGTTTTCAGTACGATCCATGAGTCAGCTCAATCATTAATCAGCTTTGAATTCTGACTTGATTGTTTTTAAAAAGTCCTGCCTAAATTCATGATGAATTTTTCAGACCTAAACGACCATTTGGGGCCTAATAAAAACATCGAACTTGCTAGTTTTTGCACTTCTATCAGACATAATATGTCTGCTGCTTTTGATCTTTTGTACTTTCAGTTCCTTCTTTTCCTCGCAGCTTGCCTAATTTGTCCTTTTTTAAAAAATCTTAACTTTTCTTCGCACAAGATATTACGAACCACTAGGCAGACATTTTCCAAGCTGAAGCCTATGGTAATGGAAGGTGTGCCAAATTCAATCCGCAAAAGAACTACCACGGCAAGGATATCTCCATAATGTCTGACCATCAAGCAGCTATAAAAGCATTAAGCAGAGCCAAGAGTACATCGAGGCTGGTCAAAGAAGTAAGCACTTCACTGCACAAATTGGATGACACGAATAAGGTTACCATTAGACGGGTTCCAGGACATAACAATATTGCTGAAAATAAGCTGGTAGATAAACAAGGAAAGACTAGTTCAGCAACACAGCTTATCGGGCCAGAACCACACTGTGGGATTGTTGAGGGACCTACTGAGAACGAAGAAGGAAAGCAAACAGCTGCTTCACTGGGCATTGTAGCCAGGACTTAAGCAATCGAAAACTTTCCTCTCTAAATATAACCATAAAAGGTTGAAACTTAAGATAGCCTAAGGGTAAAATACCGTGAGGATCCTGACTGGTGTCTTGACGGGACATTGTAGACTCCTCAGCCACTTAAATAAAATTGGCCTAGCGGACAGTGGACTATGTCGCTGCTGTAGCATGGAGGAAGAATGTAAGGTACTCGCCAGTAAAAGAAATAAGCTCCTGGGCATGTACATCATCCCACCGCAGATCGTTGTTATCCTAACTGCAAACAAGATAATGTATCTAACGGTCGTCTAATTTCCATGTTATGGCCTTTTAAAGATAGGATGAATTTGTCGAATTTGCTTTTTTTTTAGCGGTAAGTCGTCTAGTTTGGAAGTTATGGGACTGTACAATTCTGTAATCCGCCATTTTATTAGTGAGGCATCTTTATCCAGCAACAGTACCAATGCCTTGTCTAGGTATACTGTCGAGCTTCCACTGCATTTTTATACCCTGTACCGTATGGTACCAAGGGTATATTAAGTTTGTGCAAGCCAAAAATGTATGTAACATATAGAAGGAGACGTCGGAGACACCCAAAGTTACCTAAAATATGATCAGGGTGAATAAAGTCGATATACCCATGTCCGTCTGTCCGTCTCTGCTGCGTCCGTGTGAACGCCTAGATCTCAGAGATGGTAAGAGCTAGAGTTACCAAACTTTCACATTAGATCCCATATTATTCCATAGGAGGCAAGTTTATTTTATTTTTTTGATATCGGGGATAAATTATATAGCTCCCATGGGGGTGTTTGAGACGACCTCGACAAAAAAAAGTTTTAGATGAATAATTCGTTTGTTTATGAAGATATCGTAACGCAAATTTGGTATTCGAAAGTTTTTATAGTTCCCAATCACTGTACCAAATTTGATCGAAATCGGTTGACTATATCATATAGCTCCCATAGGACCGATCGGCCAAAATAACTTTTTTAAAGAAAAATTCGCTATATTTCGTTTTTTAATAAAGATATCCTAACCAGATTTGGCGCTTGGAAATTTTTTAGACCACTTAAGCAATGTGCCAAATTTGAACAAAATCGGTTGACTATATCATATAGCTCCCATAGGTCCGATCTTCCAAAAAATCGATTTTTTAACCAAATTTGTTGTGTTTCGTTTGTTTGTTAAGATATTGAGACCAAATTTGACATTCGTGAGTATTTTATAGTTCCTAAGCACTGGACTAAATTTAATCCAAATCGTTTGACTAGATCATATAGCTCCCATGGGACCAATCGGTCCAAAAACACGTTTTTTATACAAAATTCGATGTGTTTTGTTTGTTTGTAAAGATATTTGAAATAAATTTGGCATTCATATCTTTTTTAAGGTGTTTAAGCACTGTGTCAAATTTTATTGAAATCGGTTGACTATATCATATAGCTCCCATAGGAACGATCGGTCAAAAAAAATATTTTTGCTTAAAAATTCTTCTGTTTTTGGTTTTTTGTGAAGAAATCGGACTTTATTACAAGCTAGTGGTACAGGGTATCCTAAAGTCGTCCGCGCCCGACTTTACGTCCGCCATTTTTTGTCTTCCAGCTGAGACCTGAGACTATTTTGATACCTTTTAAGTGCATCAGGAAATATTTTCTCACTAAAAGCTGCCCCAACACATCCTTTCCCAAGGCTGTCAGCTGCAGTTTTCTTACATAAAAAGTAAAGCCAAGGTTTTCGCAAATTCCGCTTTTGCGGTTATTACCAGCGGACTAAACTTCCCATTAAGGCCTTACTTAAGGCCTCCACTGGGAAAGCAAGAAGCAGAAAAAAGAAACTTCGCATATCTTTAAAGTACGTAAATCTTTTAGTCTTTGTTTAAATACTGTAAACTTATTTTTACACCTTCTTCTTCTTCTTCCTTTTACCATAATTTTCATCAGCAGCTTTTCTTCTAAGTTTTTCTACAACTTTAAGTTGCCTTAAACGGCCAGCCCTTATGCACTATCTCTTCTTTTCTTTTTCCCTCTCTCTCCACTCTCTTTTTGCCCTTTTGCACTTGCTTTAGTGCTGCCATTTTGTATTAGACTTGCAGTCAACTAGCTGACTGTACTTGGTCCATATTCTGGCCTATTTGTTTTCAGCTGCTTTCTTTTGCTTGTTGTTTTTGTTTTGCTTTCTTTTGGACTTGCTTTTGTCTTTGTTTTGGTTGCCTTGTCTTGTGTTGTCTTTTGCAGTTGTCGACTAGCGTGACGACCCCGCCCCCTTCACGGTACGCCCACTGCCAATGTTGCAAGTTGTAGTGGCCATATATGGACTGTCCAAGAGCATCATGGCCTGGTCTGTTGGCAAACGATGATGACAGAAAACAATAAGCGAAATATTGCATGGTGAAAGCGTCTCCTGGCTTCCTGTTTTTATAAGGAATTGTCTGGACAGGGCTGCATGTGTGTGTGTGTGTATCGTGTGTATGTGTGTGCTTAGCTGGATTTGCCTTAATTAAATTTCGGCATAAAAGGATTTCTTTGGCAGACGCTTTAAGCGTATCTCTCGCGTTTTCTATTGCTCGGGCTGTGTGTGTGTGTGTGTGTGTTATTAGTCATATGCCTTTTGACAAAAGTCTTAACGGCTTATTTTTGGTCACAAACACATATACACACACACACATAAGTGTGCAGAAAAGTTTTCGAAGGCGCACATAGATTTTAATTACGGCCATAAATCATATCGTAGGCAGGCAAATAGGTCTGCCCCCTAGCCATCATTTCCGTCCTTCCCCAAAGATTTTTGGTTTAAATTAATGACACCACCGCCACAACCGCCTTCCACTCATTGAAGTGTGTGTGTGGTGTGTGTGTTAACCCCCTCGTGATATGTTTACTCAACACACACACACGAGCATCCATGAAACTTAAGCCATTAAAAGGCATACAATTTCATGTTGATTACCGCACATTGTACGATTGCCGCATTGCCAAACCCTTTAAGCTTCCCTCTTTGCCCCAGCACCTGCCCACCACCCATCTCCCACTGCTTTGTGTCTTAACTTGGCCCGCTTATTGTGTCTGTCTTCCCTTTTGCTTTGTTTTGCAATAATCATTGTGCTTTTTTGCTTTTGAGCTATCATCATAAAACCCCCAACCCCCTCTGTGCGCCGCCGCCACTGGCCATGGCCTAAATATTATGGCCCTACTGCTACTGCTGCTGCTGCTGGCCTCCTTTGATGGTCGCGCTTGCAAAAGTTTTGCATTAAAAAGTTAATAGTTGTTAGTTAGTCAGTTTGAGTGGCGCCATATGTTCTACATGTTGCCCCATTGTTGTGCCCTTTCTAAGCGCCACGCCTCCTTGACGCAACCTCCGCCCCTGCGACCTCTAGCCAGCCGCACATCAACGCCTCTATAAATCTACATGTGTTTATATAAGTGTGTCTACTGTTTAACTAACTAAGTGGCAAGTTGCCACACGTTCGCATCCTTGCCCCCAGCCTCCCCTCCCGTCTCACCCGCGCTCTCTGTTTGCTCCGGCAACGTCCATTCTCATTCATTCCCACACTTTGAGTTCATGCCGGCTAGGTTCATTGTTTAAAACTAAGATAATTGTTATAAAGTTGAACGTGTTCAGCGCTCTTTCTCCTCCTGCCCCTCTCTCTGACTGACTGCAGCTCCAACAAGTCTTCATTTTCATTACCAGCCGGCGTTTCTTTTTTTTGCCAGTGTGGCAACATTGTCTGTCTGCAGCAATTGTTTCATTATGCAACGCACAGTGTGACCATATCAAGCAGTTTTATGCATGTGATAATGGATTTAGATAAAATTCAGTGCGTTTTATCAAGTAATGGAAAAGTTTATAAAATTGTTACAAAAAAAAACTCGACCATAAAAGACTGCTAATATAAAGTGGTGGAGCACACAAAGCATAACTTTTTAAGCCAGGTTTTGAAAAGAATAAAATAGCTGGCCCAATCTATCTATATATATACAAGAAACTTATGTTTTTTTTCGTGTTATGGGTGTTCTCCTGAACGCGTTGATAAATTTCAAATCTTATTTTTGCGTGCGTTTAAGGTTGTTAATACAAAGGTTTTAAGCCTATTGCGATGTATTTCTGTGAACTAGTTCATGGGATATACGCATTGTGAATATCTGTATATCCGCGTATATTGTCATATATGATATATTAAAACTGGTATTGTTATTAATCAATGTTTGAGGTACAACATCGTTTCAATTATTGAAAACAGTGAATGGCGTATTGTGTGCAACGTATCGAGAAGCATGTCAAATATTAAATTTTATTGGAGAATGATTCGCACTGGAATCAATTTTTAGAAGATGCTGCTATTACTGTTCTCCATATCAAATACGTGTTCTATTTGCGATTATTTTGGCAACATGTTTTCCATCAAATCTATCTGAATTGTGGATAAAATATCAAGATTATTTATCAGAAGATATTTTGTTTCGAGTACGTCAAGCAAAACGTAAGCCAGTGATGGAATTTACGCCGGATGTTTACAATGAAGCTTTATTTCATATTGAAGATCTTTGCTTGATGATGGCTGATAAAGCATTAGGACAATTGGGAAAACCGTCTCCTAATCGATCAATCAATGATATATTTCAATTGGAAGAAATGCAACAAATCAAATTAATCATCAGTCCAATCGTTCTGCCCAGGAACGTGAAGATCGCAATGAACGTGAAAGAATTCGATTAAGACAGACCCGTGAAACGTGACACTCGACTAATAATGGTATAAATTGGAATCGAGCTGCAAACTAAACTAAAAATCGTATATTTCTCCTGATAAGCTAACTAGAGAATCTTACGATGTTTATTCACCTTAAGAGTATTCAAAAAGTTTGGGCAGGACAACGTCTACCGGGCTTACTTGTTAGTGCCAAATAAATTTTAATTTTGAAGATAACTTGGTTAGTGCCAATATAAATGAGCATATAGGTATGTATACGTTAGATGAAGTCATAGCTTCATCTAGACAAAAACTCAAAAACCTCTGGCAATATCTTGTGGTATATTTTGAAATTAAAGTCTTAAGTCATCCCTCTGCCCATAGACTTAGGGCTTAAACGACTGCCCGGCAGAGGGCTCAAAGTTTATTGAAATACCCAGATTTTTTTCCCCCTCAATGCAACATTACCCAATAAACACTTTAGCATTTATAGTACCAATAAAACGTTTGATTAACGTATCCAGGTTATAAGTTATTTGACTTTTAAAACCCTCAAATAACAAACTATCAATCAATATATAATAATAATAATACTATATAAAATAATCAAAATATAAATCCAATAAATCTGCATTTTCGTACTACAGCTGATTTAAGCAGTTGTGAATTATAAGCAGCAATTTGTTAAATTCTGTCTTTAATATAGCCTGCTGCTATAGTTAAAAAGATTATACTAAGTTTGTACAAAGTATGTAGCTGACAGCAGTGGGCATGGCAGATTTCAAATACTTTACTTTGCCCATGACCGTCTGTCTAGATCCTGAAGACAATAAGAGCTACAGGCAAGAAATTTTACCAAGTGGTTCCCAGTGTTCCTGAGCAGATGAAGTTCGCTAAATTACATTAATATATTACAATGTTTTTCTTCCAGTAGAATTTCACGCATTCTACTTAAGATATTTAATTTATATTGAAATACAAAAAGGCTATGTTAAGACTGATTTAAAAATTTTTGAAGAATCATATTTGAAGCACTATTCTCCAGTGGAAGATATAGGAACTGATGATGATCTTGTGGCCAAAAATATTACTAGACATCAGCTTCAAAGTCTGAGTTCCTTGTCGTCAGGGTTACCAAGGTTAAAAGCACTATAGAAAACGTTCTTATATTATATTTTTTTGTAGATGATTTGAGAGTTTAGGCATGATCTGCATATTTTGTTGTTGCAAATGTACTTAACCTGACAGCATTCGTGAATACCCCAAGTGCATGAAATACCTTATGAAAATTTGTTTTTTTATTAAAGAATAAGCTGTTCCTAACAAGAAAATAAGACAATATCCAACGATGAGAAGGATATGGCAGCAAAATTAATTTCGCTTAGCTATGCTTAAAGTTTACAAATCACAAAAGTTTTATATTGATTTTGCTTTATTTTTTTAACTTTTAAATTTTGTTTATAAATGGGTTTTTTTCAATCCAAAATTTTGATAAAAATGTATATACTGCAGTGGTAGAGCTTATGTCGAAATACACAAAGATCTAAACATTTCCACTCATCAATAGTTACATAGAAAGCTTATTGGATCAAAAAGATAATCTAGCCCTTAACAGATAATAGTCAAACCTATAGAAGACTGATTTCATGTCCTTGATCTCTCAAGTAGATTTAAATTCCGAATTTTATTTTTTTTTGGTTAACTACAAGTTAGCATATAGCAACTAGTCTCAATGGAGAATAGTTGCTGCTTTTATAGTTTAAATAATTTTATAAAATTGACTTATTATTTCTGACAGATCGTAAAGAAAAATGGAAACAATCAAAAAAAAATAATATAGAATGTCGCCAAGATTTGCACGAGTTTGACTGTGCAAAAAACTGGTTCAACTTTTGTATGGTAGCAGTGTGAAATAGTTAACCAATTTTGATCAAATTTAAGCCAGTTGCATTTCATTCTATAACTTATTGCCAGCTTAGATATATAGCAAATTAATATATTTAATACTTAATTTATAAGCATAGCTTCAAATTAAAAAAAAAAAAGTTCCTTTGAAAACAACGTATATACGCGCGTATATTTAAATTTAATTTATAAAAAAATTGCTCACTGCATTTTATTTAGGTAAAGCAAAAGTTTTTAAAATAATTAAAAATACGTCTAAAGCATTTACTTAAGAGAATGCTAATATAAAGTTGTTCATCATACATAGCAAAACTTTTTAAACAAGCTTTCAGAGGATTTTGAAGATAGAGAAACTAGCCGGTCCAATTAGTGCTATAATAACATTTAAAACAAAGTTGCGTATACGTAATGTTATTAAGTTAAGCATACGCAGTGTGTAGTAATGTAATTACTAAGCTTAGAAAAAAACTTTTATTTCAAAATTTTTATTTTATTTAATTAAATTAAGCTGAGCAATATGCAAAGCACAAGTTTTTATAAAGCAAGCGTCCTCCTAACTAGACTTTCTTTTGATGACTATTAACCCAACCAGGCCCACTGTTGTCATTGGACTTAAATGCTAAAAACTCAACTATATTGGTTTTCTTTTTGTCTTTGGTTATTATTTTGGTCTATTCTGTAACAAAAAAGTTAATAATAGAATATAAAATAATTCATGTATTTTTTTTTAATATTTAGTTTTACTGCTTTTTCGTCCAGTCCACAAAAAAAATCTGCAAAAAGTGTTTGTACGTTTATATTAATAATTAATTAATAATATTTTTGCTATCTACACAAATAGAAGGAGAAACAGGAGAAGGGTTAAGGTGGTCTTCATACCCAAGGCGGGTAGGAAGAAACATGAAGCAGCAAAGGATTTCAGACCAATTAGTCTCACTTCTTTCCTTTTGAAAAAACTAGAGAGAATTATAGACATACATATAAGAGCTACGATAGAGAAGCATAGACATTCAGATGCGCAGCACGCCTATATGAAGGGGAAATCTACGGACACGGCCCTTCACAAAGTTATAGGTCGTATCGAGAAGTCCATTCATCAAAAACAGTATACTATGGCGGACTTCCTGGACATAGAAGGCGCTGTCAACAACATATTTGTGGACGCCATATTCGAATCATTGGTGAAGATCGGAGTCAGTAATTGCATCAGCAACTGGATCAGGTGCATGCTGCAAAACAGAACAATAGTAGCATCGAGTGGAGCAGCCACAACCACTCAATATACGAGCAGAGGAACCCCACAAGGGGGAGTGTTATCCCCGCTCCTCTGGGTCATCGCGCTCAATGATATTCTGATAGACCTCAACAAAGGTGGAACAACGGTAATCGCGTACGCTGATGACGTCGTGATACTAACCACAGGACCATTCATATCGACCATAAGTGAGTTAACAGAAAGAGCTCTGCGTAAGCTAGAAAGGTGGGCCACCAGGAGTGGCCTAAACGTCAACCCAAGCAAAACGCAACTAATGTTATTCACCACAAAAACAAAAATACCTCAGTTAAGACTCCCTTCTCTTAACGGAGTAGAGATCCCGTTGTCCGACCGAGCGACGTACCTAGGAGTCCGAGACTCAACTGGAAGGACAATGTGGCCGAAAGCGTACATGGCATATTACACCAGTAAAAGAATCATCAGCAGGAACTGGGGTCTGAACCCTAAGATTGCCCTATGGATGTATGCAGCCATCGCACGACCCATCATCACATATGGTGCGCTGGTATGGTGGCCAGCATTGAGCAGGCAATACAACATCAGGAGACTAAGTACACTGCAACGAGCGGCCTGTGCAAGTGTTACGGGCGTAATAGATCATGCCCAGCAGAGGCGTTAAATGTGATCTTGAATATGATTCCGATTGACATCCAATTAAAGCTAACTGCAGCAAACACGGCCACCAGAATCAAAGAAACTGGACTCTGGAGGACTAGTACCTTCGGACATGGCAGCATTCTGAAGGGTCAAGAGACTAGCAAATCAACAGATTACATAACACCAGTACTGGACTTCAAGAAGAGGTTCGACGTCAGATTCCCGACGCGAAAGGGGGACATGAACAGGGTAATAAAGCAGACGCAGCTGCAATCTATACTGACGGATCCAAGATGGATCGCGGTGTAGGAGCAGGGGTCTACTCGGACGAACTCGAAGTATCTCTCTCCTATCGCCTAGGCAGCAGAAACAGCATCTTCCAGGCGGAAGTCTTTGGCTTCAGAGAAGCATGTAAGGTGTTGAATAATCATCCGAGTCAGCTGGCGGAGGAGTGTATATTCTCCGACAGTCAAGGCTGGGGATCAAATCGCCAACCGTGAACTCAGAAATCATCAGACAATGCAAAGAAGATCTCAATGCCCTTGCAAGCAGAATGAACATCGCTCTCGTATGGGTTCCCGGACATAGGAACGTGTATACGGGAATGAAAAAGCTGATGAACTGGCGAGAAAAGGAGCATTAGATGGCGAAGCAGCGGAGGTAGCTGTCAAATACCTCCTCAGCGCTATCAAGAGAGAACTTCTTCTGCGAGCTCAGAACAAGGCTGAAACCAGATGGAAAAATATTGGCACTTGCAAGATTGCAAAGGAAATTTGGCCACGATACGACAAGCGTAGAACGGCCGAACTGCTAAGAAAGCCAAGAACAATGATCTTGAGAATAGCATTGACAATAACCGGACATTGGCCGTTAGGAGACCATGCAAAGAAAATGGGCTGGCCCTACAACGTCAGATGCCGAAGCTGTGACCAGGAGAACACAGAAGAGACAGTTTATCATTATTTATGTGAGTGTCCAAGATTGAGGTCCTTACGCTACAGAGCACTAGGAAGCTTCGCGTTACGAAGCCTACGTGACTTGGCAGAAAAGAACATAGACGACATCAGCAGGTTTATTAACGGATCGAGATGGTTTGAGTAAACCGAACAGCAGTGGTTCCCAAAATGGCGCATTAGCGCTAGTTGGTGTAACAAAATGGCGCATTAGCGCTAGTTGAGTTTGAATATGTTGTCACTCAAACGGCACCAAAACCAACCAACCAAGAGGGCCAAGATGGCTACCTTGAGGTACTCCTGAAGTGACCTAAATTTCTTTAGATTCTCAGCCTTTAAAAGCTACATTTTGGACTCGTTTGGATAATTAAGACGATAGACGATAGAGCTTATCAAACAGACGGAAACCCCAGACGAGACAATTTAACAAGGAGAAGATTATGGCTTACCGAGTCAAATGCTTAACTAATGTGAGTATAAGTGACATCAGTTTGTTGTTGTTTTTTTCCGTAAAAGCAAGATTAATAATAGACGAAAGCTCTAAAGGGTTACATCCACATTAAAAACAGGAAATTCTTTTGAAAACCTTTATGCAGCTGTGTGAGTTTAAGAAGCAAAGCCCATAAACTAGAGACTGGATCAAAATATGAACGCTTCCCATTTTAATTGTTTCCCATTGATATCTGAAGAGAATAAACTTCGCGCCAGTATGTAAAATGTACCTTAGATATGCAGCAAAATTCCTTAAGCTTGCTTATAAGCTTTAAGTTTTACAGTCAATATTAAGAAACCTTAATTAGAGATAAATGCTATACATATTTCTAAAAAAAACTTATTTAAATTTATTTTTAGCACATCTTTAAAGTACAATGAATAAAGAGCATGCACCAGCTCATCGTTTTTTTCAGTTTTTTTATAGTCCATTCATCCCACTGTGCCATGGCGGCAGCAGTTAAGCTAGCTCACTGGTTTCTCGAAAAACTCAGATGTGTTCTTTTCCCTAGTGTGTGGTCTGCTATAATTCTCAGTTGCACAAAATTTCGTCGAGCAATTGCACGAGGCTACAAAGACGCTTTAAATTGTTACTGCTAATAGCAGGCTTCTCAGTTTTTAATGGCGGTCATCAAGCAAAATGGCCGACGACTCGGCAATCAGCTCATACATTTGCACATACCCACTACAAGCATACATACATATACAGTATGTATGTGATTTTATGTTAAGATGTCTTGTGTGCGTGTGTAAGTATCGCATTAACTTGGCCTTAATCCTCCGAAAAAAGCTATTAGCAAATCTTGGCCAGACTGATGCGTCGTAGGGCACATAAATTTGTTGCTTCATTGTTTCTTATTGTTGGACCATTTGCCACTTGTTTATACGCATTTTAAACTTATGGCAGGCAGCAATAATAACGACAACAAAATGGCGACAACAAAAAATACGCACAAAATGGCGGCACAAACAACAACTATACAAATTGGCAAAGGTCAGCGCCATTATTGGCCGTCAGAAGCATTGTTTGTTTCTTTGTTGTTTTTGTTGTTTGTTGGCCAAGTTGGCTTTGTTGTTGTTATTGTTGTTGTTGTTGGTGCTGTCATTTGTTGTAGCTAAGCGAAGTGGAAGTGACATTCAGAACGCCAATCAAGATACAAGCTAGAGATTTACGATTGACCAGCTCCTTGGCACAACAATAAAAGCAACAAAAAGTGGGAAGAAACTTGAAGAGCTGAGCGAACGACTTTGAGATACTCCACAATAAAAAAAAAAGTGCATCTGGCATGAGAAAAAGAATAAAATCATGGATATAAATCGTCTTCTGCCCGCTAAGGCCATACCCACTTTGATCCAAACAAACTTAACCAATAACTCGGCATAAAACTTGGGGCTAGAAGGGGCATGGCTTAGTTAATAAGCAGAACTATATCCAGTTCGAATATTCTAGCTCCAGTTATGCTCAAGATCTAGGACAAGTCGATAAGAATTTATTTTTGCCCTCCAATCAAAGTAACCCAAACTTCGTTTGTATCTTTTGGTTTTTTAGAAACTAATATACCTCTTACAGTGTATCCATAAAAAAAAGCACCCACTGGCAATAGAAAATCAGTGGAATAGCAACAATATTGAAAGAATTTTTCCACGATATGCCATAGATGTGATGCCAGTGGCTTTTTATGCGCCACGCAAATGTTGCAATTGAATTTGCCATATTTTTTATTCAGTTTATTCAATTTACGACCGACAGACGGACGGACGGACGGATCGTCTCTTAGCTCAACTGAACTCAACTCTGCATAAGTATCTATGCATTTTATTGGCAATCGAAGTATCGATAAGCCAGTTACCATGATGCCAAAGTGGCCTATTTGCTTTTGCGTTTCGATTTCAAGTATCAAGTATACTATTTGATTGATTGCTACCTAATTGGCTTTTGTTTGCTGTCTGCTGTCTGCTGTCTTATCCAGGCTCGTCCTCGTCCTAATGAATTTTTGCATCAAAATTTATTCCATTTAAAAATTCTTGGAATTACAAACGATACAGACAACTTGAAATAGGGGATAGAATTGATAATAAAATTAAAAGCAAATTAATGTAACTTTTGCAGAAAAAAAATTTACATTTCGATATTCCTGAAATAAGCAAATAAAATAATTTAACTTTAATTCAATTGATAGTTGAGCTATTTCGAAGAAGTTTATGCCTATTAGCCGCTAAGCTGACAAAGTTAGTCTTATCGACGAACATCAAACATTGTCTTGTCAAAATTCATTTAATTTTCTAGTTTCATTCTAATCTGGCCACATAGGGCTATTTCGAACAAGTTTATGTCTACTAACCCTAAGCAGACAAAGGTAGTCGAATCGACGAGCATCAAACTCTTTCCTTTCTTTTGCTTTTGCGCTCTCATTCTTCAAATTTTTAATAGTTTTAGTTATTGACTAGCCTACTAGTGGCTTAGTAAGCGGTTTTTTGAATATCCGAAACGCATACCAGCTTTTAAGGGTGTTCGTAAAAAGGACGAAGGTGGAGCTCAGTGCAAGTTATTGACATGCAGGCGTTATCATGTTAAGTATTGCATTTGGGCATGTTTTTGTTTACCCAATGCATTGTGTAAAGAACAATGTCAACTTACCAAACTTGCTTTTTTACATTCCTTTTTTTATTCGATCTAATGTTTTTATATATACAGGGCGCGCTATTTGAATGTGGTCGATGGAAATATTGAATAACTTTGACAGATTTCAACCGATTGACGTCGTCGAACAGATTTTGGAAAGGTTATTACATAACAATTTTAACCATGAATCGATTGACGCCCAAAGAACGCGCGGAAATACTGACAATGTTCATTAAATGTAATCGTTCAGTTGTTGCAACACAGCGTGCGTATCGGCAAAAGTATCGCGGTCGTTCTGCCTAAAAGTGACACTATTCGTGTCTGTAGCGGACCGTCCACATTCAAATCAACCACGTCCTCGACGATCAAATGAAAATATTGAAGCTGTTCAACGGAGTGTTGCAGAGAATCCTTCTGTCTCGTACCGCCGCCGCCAGTAACTAAACATCAGTGGAACTACTTTGAGGAGGATTCTGAAAGATGATCTGGATATGTTTCCATATAAAGTGCAGTTAACCCAAAGATTATTGGAAACAGACAATCCGCGATGCGTGGCTTACGCCAATAACGTTATTCGAGTGAGTGAATCGGAGCCCGATTTTTGGGAGCGAATTTTATTGACTGATGAGGCCCATTTCACGCTATCTGGTACTGTAAATAAACAAACCTGTCGCATTTGGGGGAAAGAAAATCCTCATACTATCCATCAAACTCCACAGCATGATCAGAAAGTTTGGGCCGGTGTCTGCTCAAAAACCATCATCGGTCCGTTTTTCTTCAGAGTTTGGGAAACTGTCAATGGGGATCAGCTCATTAAATAATTTAATAAACTATTTCATAATTTTTTCAATTTTTTTTTTTTGCTTTTATTTCCTTATGAAATGGTTGTCAAAAGTGTAACAATAAATAATTCCACAAAATAAACTATAAGTTTTCCTTCCCGGGATTGCCGTTGTGCAGAGGCTTAGCAGGTGTAAGGAACCTAAGAGCGATGCAGCGGTAGCAGCGTAGCTATCGATAGGATCTCCCTTGCCGGTAAGGTCGAGGAGGAGCATCGAAGCTAAGGGCAGTCCAACCTGCCGGACAGGTATAAAATGGACCTGCCTTTTTCGGTAAAAAACTAAGTTTTTTTTTGTTTTTTTTTCTGAATGGAAGTCTTTTTTTGTGCTTTCGCAGTCATGGGGTTTGAAAAGGAAATGAGGGCTGACTGGGCCTTCGACTCCCTTGCATGGTAGTAGATGTCCACTTACGCGTCCATGCAAAACGTTTTCAAACGGAGATCGCCTGAGGAGCCGCCTTTTCACATTAGCTCATCCCTGGGAGGTCATCATCAGAGGGTACCTAGCGTAAACCTGGAGATTGTGAGCTACTTGAAACGGCCAGTTAGCGAATCGACGCTGGTCACTCCCGTGTGACAACTAGACAACTTTCCGCGCAAACGCACCCCAAAGACAGACCCCACCCTACTGCATAAGAAGCTGCTTGTGTCCATCGCGATCTACGGCGCCGAGACCTGCGCTATGACAGCTTCTGATGAGGAGCTATTAAATGTTTTCGAACGAAAAATTCGGAGTAGGATTTTCGGCTCATTCTGCAAGAATGGCCAATGAAGGCTACGTTTTAACCACGAAAAATACGGTCTGTACAATAACATCAAAATTGCCGCCCAAACCAAACAGCAGAGATTACGATGACTGGGGCATGTGCATCGAATGCAGGAGAACTGCCCCATAGCGACCCAGTTGGCGCTCGACGTCATGGTAGACTGAAACAGCGTTGGTTTGACGCTGTACTGAGGGATATAGATGCGCTGTACATCCGCGACTGGAAAAACAAAACGCAGGACAGGGAAGAATGGAGGCGAGCGATACAGGCCTAAACCCACATCGGGTTCGCCATAGAAGAATAGAAGTCGAGTAAGATAATACACTCATGGTGCAGGGAGTCGCAGACCCAGTACCGGAGGCGGATAGGGGTGAGAATGCAGGAACCACGGCGTCGACATTTAGCGACGGTAGTAATACGGGTGGATCGCTTGGCCGCCACTATGCGTACAGCGCCAAGCGAAGGTTTACTCCAACGACAGGGTGGAGTGGACATGGAGCCAGGGAACGTAAACCTCGCTTTAGTATCTCATGGCACTTAGTAGATGTAGTCCGGAATCGTTGACAGTGAAGGAAGGCGTTGAACAAAAAGTACGAGTGTTACGTGCGGCGCTTATATCGACTCACCAGAGTGGCGCGGGTTAGGCGGAAGCACTAAATACGACTGCGAAGAAGGAGGAGGAGTAGCGGCGGCCTCGGTGGAGAAGAAGCTCCCTTCCACATTGACTCGAGCCAAAGTCCCTAGTATGGTCTCTGAGAAGAAGAAGCATAAGGCACCCCCTTAGCGTCGACCACTCTCTCCCACAAAGGGAGATCGGTGGTATCTCCAAGCGCCAAAGATCTGATGACTGGACGAACAAGTGAGCTAGACCTGTGCCAACGAGGAATCTCTAAGGTTTCTCATAGATACTGTGAATGGCTTTTGCAAACCCTGGCCTATTGCTAGAATTCCAGCCCGCTTGATCATGAACGTATGGATCCCACCACTAATTATGGAGGACCGAAGGGTCAAAACGAGGACTGTGGTTCCGATTTCTGAACGATGGTGAGAGGCTGGCACGCGACGCTGGATGTCGGCGTTAAAAGAATCTTAATAGCATGTACAAAATTAATTTTAAATTTTTCAACCGCTCTTGACTAACCACATGTAAACAGTAAAGTGGCACTTGGGTATGAAAAATGTTTCAGTCTAGTATTATAAATGAACTCGAAATATTTTGCCACTAAGGCTTAAAATAAATGAAGCTTAAAACCTTAAAATATATTCATTTTTTATGATAATAAATTTCACAACTCTTCTAGGCCATATATTTTGTGGCCATTAAAATATAACCACAGCCGAAACGATTGCAGGGAAAAACCCTTTTGGCTCTTAAGGACAATTACCAAACGACATTGACATTAAGGCCCATAACCGATAGACATTAACATTTGTGTTAAGTGCATTGGCCAAAAGCAAAAATTGGCCCCTTAACAGTTCGTAGTGCAAAAACTTGCCAGACAATTGTCATAGCCCATTATGGTCGTATATAATTGCCTATAAAAGTATATAGCCAAGTTACATTTGTATTGGTTTTATATGCTATCTATAATGTGCTTAATATATGTAAACTTACCCGTAAATATTTGACTTTATAATTGCTTCCAAGCCGCAGGCAGACACACAAATTAAATTCTGAAATTAAATGGAAAAAAAACCAACATATAAATTTCCGAAAATTAACATTCTGTCTGTTTCTAATTAGCTGACAATGTCAACGCCATTTATGGTCAAAACGAGCTCCATTAACGTGCTGTGGTTGCTACAATGGCTTAAAGCTGTCTGGTTGTTGTGGTTGTTGTTGTTGTTTGTGGGTACTCTGTGCTACTGATAAGATCGTTGTTTGGCACAGTTGTTGCTTATAATGTTTAATTTATTATCTTTTCAGTGTTGTTGGTATGACTTGCATAATTTAAAGGACACTCTGAACCAAACCAACGGGCGTGATGTGCCGCCGCCGCCTCACAAACAAACAACACACACTGCTTTAGCCACCAACAACCCTACTGCTTGATAAATTTTCTACTGCTTGACTAATATAATGCCATATATTTTGTTTTCTAGCCCAGCAGTGTCGATGTTCAGCGCCTAGAAAGTCGACGATTTGTAATTTATTAATGCCAAGCCGCGTTCTCAAAACAGGCAACCAGGCAGCACAGTGGTCAAAATGGATTATAATTAAAAAAAATTTCTGAAACCCAAGCATAGTTTAGAATCTGTGGTACCAGAAGCTTCTATATTCTCTGGCTTTGACTGTTTTTGGTAAAGGAAGTATTGCAAGACAAGATGTTGGTCGATATTTTGTAACTTCGATAGATCGATGCTTCGAAAATGAATGCATCGATATAACATCGATGTTACTTGCAGCACTAATAAGGAGGGTTCATTTTATCTGTCTTCAAGAGGCGAGGCGGTTCTTTCGAATTTGGAAATTTTTGAGAAAAAACCTTTTTGTTAATTTTTTGTCGATACTCAATCCGATTTAGTAAAAGCCAAAGAGAATTTCCTAAATTTCAATAAACAAAATATTTTTCATTTAATTTCACTACAAAAAGCTGGAGAACTGAAATTCCGGGAGGATGTTCTGCGTGCTGAGGCAAACAAGAATCACCATTTTGAGTTACCTCGAAATAAAAATGTCCAATTATTGTACAATAAAAATCGCATTTAACAATCAAAACTAAAATTTATACTAATAATTTAAACTAATATCGCCATCGTTTCCGACAAATTTTAAAGAATTTCCTCTCATTGCCAAATGGTACAAGGACAAAATGTCCAAAAGCAATTTACAACAACTTCGCATAAAAAAAAATTAAGTAAGCCAACAGTGCATAAACTACTGGCGCCCTCTAGCGGCAAACAAGTGGCAGCATTGTACGCTCGCAAAATAGGTTAGGTTAGATTGGGTTGTATAGACAACTCAGATAGTGACTGAGATCAACCAGAGACCATGAGGTGCATTGTGTTGCCTAATTAAAAGAATGGGAGGAAAAGAATTGAAGAAAGGGAGGCATAGTGGTGGAGGATCAAAAACTGTACATCCCTAATCGCGTAAGTCTCTCATGATGCAGAACCATTTTAAGGATTCGACGAAAGCAGCCAGATCCGCTAAGGGCACATAGGCTGGACTAGCGAGATCCTGCAAGAAAGGTTGACCCAAAAACTGGGTTCATCTTCTAATAAGGTGATGGATGCTTTCTGTCTCTACCTCATCTCTGCAGCTGCGGCAGAAATTGTTATGGGGAACGTGGAACCTCTCAGCCATATTGCCTATGGTGCTGCGCCCCGTTACAAGGCCTTCCATCATCGCAGTCCTGTTTGCAGGAGTTCGATGTTCGCTTTCGATCATATCTCGGCCAGATTGCTCGGGAGATGCGACAACCAGACACCATGTCCCATTATCTTTCCGCCAGAGCTCTAGCCGTCTCCCTGATTTGCGATACGATGTCCTGTAATGGTCTTTCTAAGTCCATCACCGCTAGGAAAGCTGCCAGCGCCGAGCCGTTCCTGGCGCTCTCGTTTACCGCCTCGTTACCAGAAGCACTTGAGTGACCCGGTATGAAGCAGAGGGTTATTGAGCGTTGGTGGATACGGTTGAGCGCTATCGTCGTGTTACGGGATCAGTGCACTCCGTATGGTATGCGATGATAGAGCTTTAATAGCAGCCTGACTATCGACAACAATTACAATGTTCCTTGGACTTCCGTCCAGGTTGCCAATAAGTCTAGCCACTTGCCAAACTCTGTATACCTCTGCTTGAAATACACTACACCAGTCAGGGAGGCGGAATGCAAGCTTCGTCGAAAGCTGTTCAGAGAAGCTGCCTGCTTCTCTGCCCTCCATCCATCTTCGAACCATGAGTATAGATCGTCAGCTTGTTGCCTTTTAAGGGGTTCTTCGCATCCAATCTTGTACGCTCACAAAATAAGCATTTAACAATATCGCTACTTTATTTTACAAATCTTTAATTATGACTACCAGCTTGCAAATTTCTCCCACTGTGCAGCGTCCATTTTATTTTTTTCGTTTTTTTTGTTGATGCCGAATTGAGTCGCGCCAAAAAATATGAAAAGTGTTGGAGTGTAAATGTCCAAATAAATTGGACACCAGACTTGGACCTGAAACCTAGCCAGTCCCAGGGTGCCTTGCACCCTTGCAAACATTTGCCAGGGCTGTCGCAAAAACAACAAACAAACAAAAACCTGCCAACAACAACAACAACTGCGGTTCAGTGTTCATTTTGCGGCCATGTCATTAAATTTTAAATAAGGTCAACAGTTTCGGCTGCTGCTGCTAATTGCTATCAGCTTTGTCTTCCCAGCTACTAAAAAATGCTCATAAACATGGTTTCTGTTTTTTAGGGACTTCCCAATTTTTTTGGTCAAAAACACTTTTGACAAGCATAAACATGCACAAAGATGCTAAAGCCAACAAGAAAAGGGACAGAAGCTGTTTTAAATCAATTGTTCTTGGAAACACCTCGCACTCTCACACACAGTGTGTCTGCGTGTGTGCGTGAGAGTGTGTGTGTGTGTGGGTGTATCTGTGTTTATTTGGGTCTATACACCCACTTAGTGTGGCCAAAGCAGAGCAATGCACTGAGCAGCTCTTGTCACTGTCATGTTGCTTGTCACATTAAACGACAAACGCAGACGGGGGGCGGGGCAGCCCAGACCATCAACCATAACCTCAACAAAGACATCAACAACAAAAACAACAACACCATTAACAAAAACAACTAAAGCTGGCAACGCCACCAACAATAACAACAATGAAGCTTAACTAAATTTGTGGAACTAACCAAAGTGCGAGGCGGAGTCCAGGAAGCCGCACAATTAGCCAACAAATTTCCATTGTGGATTCCGTTGAGGTGTTTCTGGAATTGGTTTGGTTTGGTTTGTTAGTTAAAGCCAACTTCGCTGCTCCCTTAACTTGCCGCAATTTAAAGCTCAATTTGGCATAAGTTTAATTCATTTAAAGGGATACAGCGCTGTAGCTGAGTAGCTGTGCCAAGGAACCTTACAAATTAACATTGAGATGTCACAACATTTTTTTACGATAAGTAGTTAGGAATTTGTTTTTCACCTCCTATGGGTTCCTAACAAAGAGGTGGGGCACTGCAACCATAAGTTCTTTTGTACCACAGCCATAAATTACGGCAAAAGACCATCCACTTTCCGCTTGAATAGCAGTAGGTCTCTTGTCTAAGATGGAAGAGACTTATCCGTTCCTTTCCTATGTGACAGGCTCTGTGCCATACCAGCGCTGGGCAGTCACAGAGATATGTCTGGTGGTTTCATCGTCTTCAAGACAGAGTCTGCAATCTGAAAGGTCCGATAGGCCCAGATGGTATCTGATGGTGTGGTGGCTAGATAGATAAGTTTTAAGTCCGCCCTGCCATGACCTTTTGTCTTGTTGGAATCCAGAGGTTTGACAAGCTATAGTATCTCCTATGTTCTCCTGCAGCCTATTTGTTTATCATGGTTTTGATTGTGGAGCAACCAATATCACAGTACGGCGCATGAGGTGAGGGGGTTGGTAAATAGAGAATTCCACCCGGCCCCGGAGTTTTCTCAGGCGGTAATTACTGCCGAACACAATGATTGTAAATAAAAGTGCAATAGAGGAGCCGGTACACTTTGCCCCCGAGCCCGAATATGGTCACTACGGCCCTGCATGTATTGATGAGGTCAGGGCGTAGGGGGCTTCGTGCTAGATCGTCAGTGATCGTTTTACCATCCACTCCTGAGTGGCCAGGTACCCAACATAGCACGACTTTGTTCCTGGCGGACATTGTTTGGAGGTAGTTATGGCATTTTTTAACCAACCTAGAGGAGATGCTCCAGTATGATAATGCCCTAATAGCAGCTTGGCTAGCTGAGTAAATACAGATGTTTGCTCCCCTAGCTCCTTGTGAAGGATACTAAGGGCGCAGATCTCTATACCATGAATCTCTGTTTGAAAGACGCTGGGCCAGATGCCCATTGCAGTAGAGTTTCTGGTGTTGGGTCCAACAACTCCAAATCCTACACCCTGCTCAGTTTTGGACCCATCCGTGAACTATTGCTGCCAACGGAGGCTTCCACAGGGGCTACCATCAGCCCAATAAGAAATATGAAATAATTTCGTGATCATAAGATCTGATCTAGAGCAGATCGATACGTCAGAAAAGGGAATATATAAGTAGTTTGCAATACATAATTTCAATCTCAAAAAAATTCCTTTCCATACCAATAAATTTTAAGGATTTTAACTTACACCATAAAACATTATGCCTTTCTGCCAGACCCAGATGCTTCACTACGGCAAGCAGTAAAATCGGCTTAAATTTATTTTAAACCCAATTCCCAAGAGCCTTTTCCAATGAATGCACAAAAGCCTTGCAATCTCTGACAGAATGCATTTCAATTATTGCTGCAGCTGCTTGCAACACGTACAACAAAGTCTACAATACTTGCTTGCAACAACATAAGACGTCCTCGTCCAACAACTGTCCAAACAACAACTACTCGATAATGTGTCCATAACGAGCCCAAGAAAATTGGACATCAAACACGGAGATTGGCAAAGCTCGAACTTGAACTACTTAAGATTAAATTGACAGCTGAGGCGACAACTGGCAGACGGATCGACGAGCACGTCAAGAGTAGAGCAAGGCGGCAAAAACGAGGCAACGAGGTCACGCCCAAATGGTCATGTCCTGCGTGTGAGAATGGTAAAGAATTCAAGGATTCCGGCTGAGATGATGCGAAATCAGTGATACATAGATACAGATATGAAGTCAGATTAATATGCAGACGCCACAACTTGATGGGCAGCTTAGTAAATATATATATATAAGTGGTAAACCTTTGTGTGTATATAAAACTTATATGTATATGTGCGAGGGTAGGCTGATAAGTAAGCGGTTGCATATAATTTTTAAGTGTTTGATATTAATTTGTGGAATCTGAAGTTTTGATCGAAGGAAATTTGTTCAATATTCATACGTGGAGAGCTTGATGGTTTATTTATGTAAAGATAAGTAGCTGGAGTTGGCAGTGCGATCATTAGCGGGAGTTGGCAGGGCGTACAACAGCAGCGTGAGCAGAACAGAGTAGATTCGAAAAGCGGTAGTCAAGAAAAGTTGTAAAGTCGTTTAAAGTCGTAAAAAGTCGTTTAAAGCTGTTACTCTTATAATTCATTATACTCATTAATTAATAAACAAATAAATATCAATCCTACATTCATTAGTTTATAATAATATTAATAATGAATAATAATCATTTATTTCGAAGCAGTTAATGTTGAATTTTTTTGTTATAAGTACGAACGTAATTTTTTTTTCATAAAATTTTGATCTTAATTCGAAAATATTTGGCCACAAGAAAGCCTCAAAAATTTAAAAAACAAGATTTTATATATATTTATTTTGCGAATATTTTTTCCTTTTTTTTTTTAAATCTTAATTTTAATAAATATAATTTTTTTAAATTGCTACTCTTTGGAAAATTTGTGGTCTTTAGCTTGCAAACGTGAATCCAGAATTTACTAATAAGTTTTTAATACTTTAATAATTTTAAAATAAATTGTATAGTTAATACTTTGTGCATATTTTCTATTCTTTCCATTTTCAAATTTTATTATGCAACAAATCTGAATTTTAACAGCCTTTTTTTAATTTATGATTTTTGTAACATTTTTACTTTAAAATTTGAACCTTGATTGAGAACTTTTGCCATATTTTTAAAATATTACAAATTTAAAAAAATAAAATTGTATAACCATATTTTATGAATATTTTTTTCTCTTTTCCGTCTACAATTTTATTTTGCTACAAATTTTAATTTAAATAATTTTTTTTCAAGTAAAACTTATTTGTTTTATAACATTTATTATTCAAATTTTGGGCCCTAATATTTTAACCTTCATTCTAGAATTTTTGGCCATGTTTTTAATGCACAAAAATTTTTAAAAATATTAGTTAATTATATTCTAAAGGTACTTTTTCTCATTTTAATTTTTAAGCTAAATTTTGCTATCTCAATTTATATAATTTTTTTTCAAAATTTCTCGTTTTTGTATAATATTTAGCCTTAGAATTTTTAGCAGTGTATTATTAACTTTTCAACAATAAAGTAGTCAATTTAAAATTTCATATTTAAGGGGTCCCTAGGGTGGTCTAGAATTTTCGAAAAATTGAATTTTTTTTTCCATATATTTCGAAAGTATAGGCTTTTAAGAATATACTGTCAAATTTTTTGAAGGATATTCCTAGTAATTTCGATTCTACAGCCGTTTTAGCAGGTAGAGTCAGACTATATCTGTCAGAAAATATCCACTCTTAAAACTTCAAATAGAATTATCTCAAAACTACTTTTTATACCCTGTACCGTATGGTACCAAGGGTGTATTAAGTTTGTGCAAGCCGAAAATGTATGTAACATATAGAAGGAGACGTCGGAGACACCCCAAAATTACCTAAAATAAGATCAGGGTTAATAGAGAAGTCGATATACCCATGTCCGTCTGTCCGTCCGTCCGTGTGAACGCCTAGATCTCAGAGATGGTAAGAGCTAGAGTTACCAAACTTTCATATTAGATCCCATATTATTCCATAGGAGGCAAGTTTATTTTATTTTTTTGATATCGGGGATAAATTATATAGCTCCCATATGGGTGTTTGAGACGACCTCGACAAAAAAAAAGCGTTTTAGACGAATAATTCGTTTGTTTATGAAGATATCGTAACCAAATTTGGTATTCGAAAGTTTTTTATAGTTCCCAACTGTACCAAATTTGATCAAAATCGGTTGACTATATCATGTAGCTCCCATAGGACCGATCGGCCAAAATAACTTTTTTAAAGAAAAATTCGCTATATTTCGTTTTTTAATAAAGATATCGTAACCAGATTTGGCGTTTGGAAATTTTTTAGAGCACTGAAGCAATGTGCCAAATTTGAACAAAATCGGTTGACTATATCATATAGCTCCCATAGGTCCGATCTTCCAAAAAATCGATTTTTTAACAAAATTTGTTGTGTTTCGTTTGTTTGTTAAGATATTGGGACCAAATTTGACATTCGTGAGTATTTTATAGTTCATAAGCACTGTACTAAATTTAATCCAAATCGTTTGACTAGTTCATATAGCTCCCATAGGACCAATCGGTACAAAAACACGTTTTTTTTTACAAAATTCGATGTGTTTTGTTTGTTTGTAAAGATATTTGAAATAAATTTGGCATTCAGATCTTTTTTAAGGTATTTAAGGACTGCGTCAAATTTTATTGAAATCGGTTGACTATATCATATAGCTCCCATAGGAACGATCAGTCAAAAAAAAAATTTTTTTGCTTAAAAATTGTTCTGTTTTTGGTTTTTTGTGAAGAAATCGGACTTTATTACAAGCTAGTGGTACAGGGTATCCTAAAGTCGTCCGCGTCCGACTTTATGTACGCCATTTTTTTGGTCTGGTGTTGTCGAAAAAAAAAACCTATCCAACCGAATCGTCTGAAATTTTGATATGTTGTTCACAATATCAATGGCTATCGCCCGAACCAGAATCATATTATTATTTCAATTATTTCGTATTTTTTTTAATTAAAAAACTGAAAAAAATAGCCCGATTTTTAGAGTGTCAAATTCGAAATAGCTCCATTTTGTCAATTTTTTTATTTTTTTTTTATTTTGGTTCGAGACATAGCCACAATTTTTTTGGAGGGTCAACTTCAACGCCATTTTTAAAATTAAATAACTTTTTTTTTTAATTTTTGTATATAAAAGTAGTTAAATAAAAAGCCTCAAAAATTTAAATATCGTTTTTCATTTTTTTTATTGTCAAAAAAAATTCCTGAAAATTCCCTAAATTTTCGAGCTCTAGACCACCGGGACCCCTTAAGACGAATTTATTTTCTATTTAAATTTAAAATCTGAAAAAAATATGAATAAATTATTATTGATAAATTTAAATTATTAACTTTGCAAAATTAACCAAATTATCAAATCATGCTAAAAAAAATTATACAATTTTGATCAATCCCAGTTTATATTTTTTGTTGCGTCACGCCAAGTCTATCAGTAAGACCTAAAGTTCTATAGTTTTACAGAAATTTTTGCATACAAGTAAATTACTTTTTATTTTGTCGAGCAAATGGTAAAGCTCGCATCTCTCTCAGCAAAGTCGTTAACTTATTAGACAGCCCTCGCATATGCCGCAAAAGATACAGATATCCATGCTAGTCACTGAACTAGCGAGTGCTAGCGCATATGCAAACATTTGAATGAAGGGATATTAGGCACGCACACACACACACACTCGCATTCACACAGATACTCATTATAGCAGTTAGTAGATACAACTACAACTACAGCTACTAAAAAAGCTGTGTGTGTGTGTGTGTGTGTGGATATTAGCAACATTTGACCCAACATTGCTTGGTATTTGAAATGTGTTAATAATACATTTTTATATGTCTGCACGCACACACTCTCACACACTAACACACGCACAGACACAATAGAGTATCTATGGGCAAAAAATACTTGGAAGAAGGAAAAATCTTCTTTGCCTGCTGAAATTTTTCTCGTGAAAAGCTGAAAAGGGTTTGACATTTAAGGCGAACGGGTGAATGATTGAACTGGTTTAAGAGCGGTAACAGGCAACCCCTCTCCAACCCTACCCCTGAAGTTGGTTGTGGATTAAGCCAAATGACAAAACGACGTCTAAACGAGCGTGGAACGAGCCAAGAGTGAAATTGACCAAAAAAAAAACAACAACTAGCACAAAATGGTGAAAAAGGTTACGTTGGTCAGTCACAGATACACACACACACACACACACACACACATATATATATATATATACTAGCTCATATGTATTTCGGCTGGTTAGGATATAAAAAATGGAACATGAACCTTTTTAAAGCAACACGCAGAATAATAAAATGTCAAAAACGAAAAAAAATAAATAAAAAAATAACCAGTTACAGTGGTCGGGCCGAGGCAGAAAAATTCAATTTAATTTGCATATTCACAGTAAATTTGTTCAAGTTTGCACAAAAAAATAAAAAAAAAATGAATAAAAAATAAGATAACAGACATATTATTTTCATTACTAAATACTGAGAAGATGCACAACTCGTTTTATCTTTGGTTTTGATACGATATTTAGATACGTTTCTCAGAAAAAGTTTTGCTTTGCGGCTCTTAAATTCTGACTTAAGGCTTCTTGAATGTAGTCCATAAACGAAATCAAAAGGCGTTAATAACTACTCGAGACGTGAACGAATTTTTAGCTCTCTCTCAGAGTTAGATTGAGTAGTAAATTCTCTCTTTAAGAAGTGTAGCGCTAAGTTATCGTCACTCAGACGAATCGTTATCTTTTATGTGATTTTCGTAATACAGACCATATTTTGTGGCTTAAAATTAACAAGTTTATGAATAAAAAGTTTACTTTCTACTGACGACACCTTTGACTTCAATATTAAATCATTTTATGACTGAAAAATTGTATATCACGACCCTTCCTTTACAGTCTTCAAAATGGCCAAAAAATTTTTGCTTTTAAATTTTATTTATTTTTTTGATTCAACTAGTGAGCCCGGCAGACGTTGTCCTGCCCAAACTTTTTGAATATTCTTAAAGCCTTTTTGTATTTCAATATAAATTAAATGTCTTAAGTAGAATGCGTGAAATTCTACTGGAGAACTTAATCTGCTCAGGAACACTGGGAAGCACTTGGTGAAATTTCTTGCCTGTAGCTCTTATTGTCTTCAGGATCTAGACAGACGGTCATGGGCAAAGTAAAGTATTTGAAATCTGTCATGCCCCCTGCTGTCAGCTACAAACTTAGTATAACCTTTGTAGCTATAGCAGCAGGCTATATTAAAGACAGAATTTAACAAATTGCTGCTTATAATTCACAACTGCTTAAAACAGCTGTAGTACAAAAATGCAGATTTATTGGATTTATATTTTGATTATTTTATATAGTATTGTTATTATTAATATTGATTGATAGTTTGTTATTTACGGCTTTTAAATAGTCATCCTGTATAATTTACTTTGGCACTAACCAAGTTATCTTTAAAATTAAAATTTATTTAGCACTAACAGACGTTGTCCTGCCGAAACTTTTTGAGTACTCTTAAAGTGGATAAATATCATAAGATGCTCTAGTTAGCTTATCGGTATAAATATTAGATTGTAAGATTTAGTTTGCAGCTCGATTTAAACTTGCGCCATTATTAGTCGAATGTCGCGCTTCACGGGTCTGTCTTAACCGAATTTTTTCACGTTTATTGCGATCTTCACGTTCCGTGGGCAGTAGGATTAGATTAATAATTAATTTGATTCGTTGCATTTCTTCCAAATGAAATACATCACGTATTGATTGATTAGGAGACGTCATTCCCAATTATCCTTATGCTTTACTAATCATCGCCAAGCATAGATCTTCAATATGAATTAAAGCTTCATTGTAAACTTCCGGCGTAAATTCCATCACTAGATTACGTTATTGCTGGACGTACTCGAAACAAAATATCTTCTGATAAATAATCTTGATATTTTATCCACAATTCAGGTGGATTTGATGGAAAACATGTTGCCACAAACACATCGCAATATGCTTAAAACCTCCGTATTGACAACCTCTAACACACGCAAAAATCCGATTTGAAGCTCATCGACGCGTTCATGAGAATTTACGTAACACGTAAAGCATAAGTTTCTTTTATATAAAGGGTGATTCATTAAGACCTTTTTTTTCAATAGGGATTTTCGTGTGGATCACGCGTGATCCATGACAGATGTCAAAGGCAAAGTTGTTCAGTATTCATTGGCAAATCATCATGGAAAGCCGAATGACCTTCCTTCACGTTGCCGTTTTAGTGGCAATCGGAATCGATGAAAATCCGTTGTTTTTTTGGCTCCACGGTGTCGTGAATAAGCAAAATCGACGTATTTGGGGAGAAGATCAACCCGAAGAGGTTCACCAGCTGCCATTATATCCAAGAAAAACAACGGTTTGGTGCGGTCTGTGGGCTGGTGGCCAATGATTGTCCGTATTTTTTTAAAAATGAGCAAGGTGCGAACGTTACCATCAATGGTGCACGTTATCGGACCATGTTAACGGACTTTTTGCTGTCTGAAATTGTTGCCCGTGAGCTCGACGACATTTGGTTTCAACAGGATGGCGCTCTGGTTCACATTGCCAATGAAACAATGGCTCTATTGAGAGGTCAATTTGGTGAAAGATTAATTTCACGTATGGGACCCGTACCTTGGCGCCAAGATCGTGCGACATCACACCGCTCGACTTTTTTCTTTGGGGTTACGTAAAGTCAACAGTTTACGTGGACAAACCAGCAACGATTGAGGCCTTGGAAGCCAACTTTACTCGTGCTATTGGCCAAATACCAGTGGAAATGCTTGAACGAGTCATGGAAAATTGGACCTTCAGGATGGACCATTTAAAACGCAGTTGCGGCCAACATTTGAACTAGATTATTTTTAAAAAATAAATGCCATAAAATATCCTTTCGAAATCATAAATAAAAATCCCATCATTCCTTTAAAATTTGGATTTGCCAAATCATTAAAAAAAGGTCTTAATGAATCACCCATTACATAGAGTTTCCGCTTCAATTTGATATCTGACCTAGCAGAATATATTTTAAAAGTTACCAAATCTTAACGAGGTATTCGCTTTGTTTGATCAAGGCTCAAAATGTAAAATGTAGAGTATGAATCTATCATATTTTTGAACCTTGGGGGTGGATTCTGTTCGTATATAGATAAATAGCTCGATTGAAGAGAAAAGAAAAAATAGATTACTAACTGGCTTAGAAACCATATAGGTATATATTATAAATCATATCTTTCCGGTTGAAAATCAAATTAAAAAAAAAAAGGTGTTACTACTTTTTTAAATATCATACAATTTTATTCTTTATCTATCTATTTACTTTGAAACAGTAATTGCTCTTAAAATTAAAAATATTCTCTATTTCCTCATCTCTTTTAATTCTGCATAATTTTACAAAAGCTGCAAGTTGCAAAAGTTCTGATAATATCCTAAGGAACTCGTAGTACGTACTTTTGTAGCTTTCTTGTAACCAACAAACATAATGGCCGCTGATTTTCAAGCCAAAAAAAAGAAAGTCTGGCACCCTAGTCCCTTGACACTACTTTCATGACCCTTGGCCCACTGTGCAGTATGGAAAACACTCTTAAGCGTGATATACATAAATTTTCCATACATCAGCAAAGGTAAACGTTGGAAACCTTTTGTTAAATGTCTCAATTGATGCCCAAAACAAAAGAGAAATGACAAAAAGCATCCCAAGAGGCGTATGGGTGATTTTCCAAATACCAAAAAATTGTGTATACGTAGATGAACATATAGGATGATTTTTTTGGAAAAATAAAATTACAGTAACTAAGCTAAATTAATATTATAATTTGAAGAAATTATTTATATATTTTTAAAAAGTGCGACTGTTTTTGAAAAGAGAAATTAAAATCAAAGAAAATTTGCAAACTTAAGTTAGGTTAATCTAGCTATATATGCATATAAAAGAAAATGGTGTTAGTTACACCATTTATAACTCAAGAACGGATGAACCGATTTGTTTGAAAATTGGTGGAGAGATAGCTAGAGCCAGGAGATGGACACGGAATACTTTTTATCGCGTTCAACTGCGTTTCCGTGAAGTCGCAATAAAATGTGGTATAACAAAAACGCATCTGACATGGAATAGCAAAACGCAAATGACAGCTAAACGTTATTTGTCTATGGTTAAGTAGAGAATTTGATAATATAAGAAATACATAATCATCAGCAATTCGTATTCTCTTGGAATTATCGTTATTAACAATGCGGCCACAAAGACGATCGAATCTTTCCCGACAAAGCCGTAACGAAATACGAAACATTGCGAATGAAATGACTGAAGAAGCACAAGGAATTGCCCGTAAAGAGTCTGGCGATTTCCGTCAAACATTGCCAATAATTCCAAGATCAACGGCCGACGAAGTAAATGCTTGCCTCAGATCATTGAATCTATGGCGCTATGTGAAGAAACTTCAGCTGACAACAAAATGAGAGTTGCATTGCTTAATGGAACATCTGCTGAAGATTTCTCTGAGTGATTCCTGACTATCGGTAATGGTCGCTAACGGCGGATTGATTTAATTTCTCAGAAATTTCTGTAACTTTGTCTCATCGAAAGACGAACATATCAATGAGTATTGAATTATTTTGTAATTCTCCGTAAATTTGGTCTTATATTTGTACTGAAAAATCTTGCGGAGTAACTTGGGCTCAAGCCCAAGGTAGGGCAGGAAAACATCTGCCGGGATTACTAGTTTGTAATATATTAAGGTTTGTCAAAAAAGTTTTTTAAATTGAACTCTTGAGATCATTTAGTGAACTCTACGAAATATTTAATTTGAGTCAATTTTTGGGGCGTTGTTAGCTTTTGTTGATAGATGAGTAATGTGAAAATAAAATTTTTACAAGTTCCAGATGGCCCCAAAATACAAAAAAAAAAAGTGCAAAAATTTATTAATGAAAGTGCTAATCATATTTGATAAGCTCCAAGCCAATTCGGCGTAATTTTATTTGAATTTGAAAACAGAAATCCTTTGAAAAATTTTAAAAATTTGTATATGCGTATTTTGTAGAGCAATAAATATTAAATAATAATAAAATAATAAAATTTACAATAATTTTTTAAAAATTTGCTATATTAACTTAAGATATTGCATTGCAGTTAAGATATAATATCTTTAAAACTGAGAAATTATGAGAGCAAAAATTTATCAATATAAAACTTGAATATTAAATGTTAACAAAAACCATGGCAAGAAAATAAATCTTAATTATGCTAGGAAATAAAAGTTTATAGAGTTATTAATAAAACCTCTTCCCAACTTGAGCTTAATAATAACTAAATCATTTTTAAACATTCACCTTATACGCTCTCCTAACTTTCAAAAAACCAGCACACAAAAAATAACACCCTATACATTACGGAAAATGTTACAAATATTACGCAAGCACTTAATTTATTCATATTAGGCAAACTGTCTGCTACCTTATGTCCCAAGTGCCACACCCACCGCAGCACTCACGCCCACATTTGCTGATGACAACCTTTGCGCTAACACATTTAATGGATTTTTATTGGATGAAGCACGTAGTCCTGCTCCGTCCTGTCCCATCCCGTCCCGTCCTGCTGCCTGGACAGACAGACATATGTGTCCCTTATAGTTTAATCATTGAAGCGTATAGAAAAAAGTATTTCGACAAAAAATCAAATAACGTCTCTTTGATGATATTTCGTGCGCCCCTTTTGCATGCTTGAATTTATTATTAATATTTATTTTCATTATGATTGCTGCCCTCTGACCGCACCCGGAACGACCCCAACCCAACCCAACCCCACCCATTGCCACTCCCATTCCCTATTCCCTTAGACAATCAACGTTACTACTTTCCAAAGCACAAAAGGTTTTTGGTCACGCAAACATCAATACTCAATACCCTACCCTCGGGCTGTGCGTGAGTGTGTGCGTGTGTGTGTGTGTAAATATGTGACACCATTTTGAATTGAGCAATTTGTATTGGTATGCGTTGTAACTGTTAATTTTGCAATAATGCCAATAATAAAAATGGCAGCATTTTGTTTGTTTGTTTTCGAGTGGTTGTTGTTATTGTTGTAGTTTCTTATTGTGGCGCTCCACTTGATAAATGGCGGCAAGTATGAAGCATGCAGCACTTGATGCCACAACAAAAGATTTAACTATTATAAGGGTACCAGGGATGGGATGGGATGGGTTTGACTTTCCTGTTCGCGCCTTGGTTTTTCCCTGTGCCGGAAAAACTACTTCAGCTGTCAGTTGCTTGTCAAAAGTTCTGCCTGTGGCATGGGGCATATATAATTGGGCGTGGAAGGAATGTTGGATGACATGAATAACGCCTATTAATCATGGGCTAGTAAAGAGAGAAATGTGCGATGATACTCCAACGACTATAAGTTACTCTTTTTATTGCGGTCTTTTATGTGACTTTGATGGGATTTTTAAGCATAGAATATAAACGATTAATATCTATTCATTTTATTTTATTTTATTTGATTTTCTTTTATTTGACTTCATTTTATTTTATTTTAATTCATTTTGGTTCATTTTAATTTATTTTTACTCATTTTAATTAATTTTAATTCTTTTTAATTAATTTTAATTCATTTTAATTCATTTTAATTCATTTTAATTAATTTTAATTAATTTTAATTAATTTTAATTAATTTTAATTAATTTTAATTAATTTTAATTAATTTTAATTAAATTTAATTCATTTTAATTCATTTTAATTCATTTTAATTCATATTAATTCATTTTAGTTCATTTTAATTCATTTTAATTCATTTTAATTCATTTTAATTCATTTTAATTCATTTTAATTCATTTTAATTCATTTTAATTCATGTTAATTCATTTTAATTCATTTTTATTCATTTTAATTCATTTTAATTCCTTTTAATTCATTTTAATTCATTTTAATTCATTTTAATTCATTTTAATTCATTTTAATTCATTTTAATTCATTTTAATTCATGTTAATTCATTTTAATTCATTTTTATTCATTTTAATTCATTTTAATTCATTTTAATTCATTTTAATTCATTTTAATTCATTTTAATTCATTTTAATTCATTTAAATTCATTTTAATTCATTTTAATTCATTTTAATTCATTTTAATACATTTTAATTCATGTTAATTCATTTTAATTCATTTTTATTCATTTTAATTCATTTTAATTCATTTTAATTCATTTTAATATATTTTAATTCATTTTTATTCATTTTAATTCATTTTAATTCATTTTAATTCATTTTAATTCATTTTAATTCATGTTAATTCATTTTAATTCATTTTTATTCATTTTAATTCATTTTAATTCATTTTAATTCATTTTAATTCATTTTAATTCATTTTAATTCATTTTAATTAATTTTAATTAATTTTAATTCATTTTAATTCATTTCAATTCATTTTAATTCATTTTTATTAATTTTAATTCATTTTAATTCATTTTAATTCATTTTAATTCATTTTTATTCATTTTAACTCATTTTAATTCATTTTAATTCATTTTAATTCATATTAATTCATTTTAGTTCATTTTAATTCATTTCAATTCATTTTAATTCATTTTAGTTCATTTTAATTCATTTTAATTCATTTTAATTCATTTTAATTCATTTTAATTCATTTTAATTCATTTTAATTCATTTTAAATCATTTTAATTCATTTTAATAAAATTTAATTCATTTTAATTCTTTTTAATTCATTTTAATTCTTTTTAATTCATTTTAATTCATTTTAATTCATTTTAATTCATTTTAATTCATTTTAATTCATTTTAATTCATTTTAATTCATTTTATTTCTTTTTATTTTATTTCATTTTATTTTTTTTTATTTTACTTTATTTTATTTAATTTAATTTCATTTTTATTTTATTTTATTTTATTTTATTTTATTTTATTTTATTTTATTTTATTTTATTTTATTTTATTTGATTTGATTTTATTTTATTTTATTTTATTTTATTTTATTTTATTTTATTTTATTTAATTTTATTTTATTTTTTTTTATTTTATTTTATTTTATATTATTTTATTTTATTTTATTTAATTTTATTGTAAAAAGCTTTAATTCTTTCAGTCAGTTTAAGCAATAAAAATGAACAGTATGGCCTTTAGCTCCTCACTTTTGGGGTAATCAAGATCATCTATTATCGAAATTCTCCAAAGATAACAAATATTGTTAAAACACAGTGAAGATCTCAATATCCTAACCGAAAAGTATATAAGCCGAATGTGATAGACTTAAACAAAATCGTTGAATGTTCATCCAATAAAATATTAATGTTTCTTTTTGAATATTCTGAAATCATTAAGAGGGTCTCTGCCACTGTTTTCCCGAATTCAAGGTAGAATTACTATAAATGGCGCCACTCAAAATTTTTCTTTTGGATCTTACATCTTAATGATCTTTTTTTATAAAAGTTCACGGAAATCGACGTTCTTACGCTCTGTTATTTTAACATTGAATGTCTCAGACATTTTTCAGCCGATTTTAAATATAGTTCTAAGTCATTCAGTGTCATTTTGGTTATAAGTCAATATACACCGAAAGAACATGCTGAGATTAAAAAGCTTCACAGTAGAGCTTCGCATCGATTCAATTTAAAATCGTTAAAATCAATTATTTTTTTTCTGACAATAAAACGATTCCTATTAATTGAGCATCGATCTTTTAATTTTGTTAAATTTGTGATGACTTAATTTTTATGTATTCTCTTAACTTTTTAATTTTGAATCAAGCGCATTATTAATTTTTTGTTTTCTTTTATCAACTTTTTTGGAATTTTTGTTTTCGTTATTTTATATTATGAAAATAAATTTACGTGAATTTTTTATAAATTTTCTGCGGTTTTAACTTGTTAGCCTTCCATATTAGTACGATTAAATCGATTTTTTTGGATTATCGGTCGAAAAAAACGATTCTCGAAAATTGAAGATCAAGCCCAGCTCTACTTCACAGGTCTAGACATCACACGCTGTACCTTTTGCTCCTAGCCCCTTTCTCACTTCCCTCAATATTTTACACACACAAATATTGTGTACTAGCTTAATATAACCCTTAAACGTAAATTGCAGTGTATGACATATTTATCGCATAAAAAGCACCCTGTAATATTATAGTTTCGCCTAATAGCTCTAATCGTCACCATTTTCTGTAATTATATTTAATACTTGCCTAATTATTATTAACTTCTCAACCTTTTAAGTGGCTCCGGTTAAACTAATTGCGCATAAAAATTGAATGTTCTTTGAATGTTTTATAAGATAATTAACATTCTGCCAATTATCTTTTTTAGCTCAATGAGTCTTTTTTAATTGCAAATTATATCTTTTCTTATTTTTTTGTAATTTTTTTCTAAATAGCATTAGACAAAGCCTAATCGATTTTAAATTATAAAAAAGCATATTCCTACTAAGAAGTTTCCAATTTCCAAAACCAAAATGGTGACCTTCTCCTCCGGTAGGGGGAATATGTTCAAAGTGGAATTGAAAATTTGATCTGTAATAGAAGATATACCCAGTAGTTCGTTGCTTGGGCGGTAAAGGTCGCCAAAGTTACTAATACGCAGTTTTTTCTATTTTTTACCGCCTGGTCACCATTTCGGTATTAGAGTGTTTGGATGGTCCTTAGCACATTAAGCAAGAGAAATTCCTGCATGCAATTTTTCCTGATCAACCTCTATTTTTGTCTATTTTAACTGTACGAGTTGTACATAATGTAAATCCTTTTAGTACTTAATAAATGCACAATGAGCGAATCCTTAAGTTGTGCAATTGTTTCTGACACTTTCTACATGAAATATAGTTTAAGAAGCCACTGCCTTTTTGGTTAAAAGATCTTATTGGAAATTAACAATTTTGAAGTATTTATTAAAACTATATTTCCCATTTTTTTCCGCAGTTTTCAAATAAAAGATTTTCTGAGGGAAAAAACTAAAGCTCCGATGGATCTCAAGAAATGTAAGATACAAAAAGGACTTAAAAGCAATTATTCTTACAAAAATATGATATAGTCTTTTAATAGGTTATCTAATCAAATCTATTTTAATTTATCTGCAATTAGCCCGTCTAAAACTAAGGCTAAAATCCCATAGGGAAATTCAAAGTTAATGGCTGTACACTTCACTTTGGCGCGGTTTTGTGTATGATATTAAATCTACAACAGAATTTAAATGAATTAAAATGAATTTAAATGAACTAAAATTAATTAAAGTGAATTTAAATGAATTCAAATAAATTAAAATGAATTAAAATGAATTAAAATGAATTAAAATGAATTAAAATGAATTAAAATGAATTAAAATGAATTAAATGAATTAAAATGAATTAAAATGAATTAAAATGAATTAAAATGAATTAAAATGATTTAAAAATGAATTAAAATGAATTAAAATTATTTAAAATGAATTAAAATAAATTTAAATAAATTGAAATGAATTAAAATGAATTAAAATAAATTTAAATAAATTGAAATGAATTAAAATAAATTAAAATGAATAAAAATCAATAAAAAATTAATTAAAATTAATTAAAAAAAATAAAAAATTATTTAAAATTAATTAAAAAGAATTTAAATTAATTAAAATGAGTAAAAAACGTAAAATGAATTAAAATGAAACTAAAATGAATTAAAATGAAAAAATTAAGTCAAATAAAATAAAATCAAATAAAATAAAGTAAAATAAAGTAAAATAAAATAAAAAGAATAAAAAATAAACATTATTAAAAAACAAAAATTATTTATATAATTTAAAATAAAATTGTGGAATTCTCTTAATTTTCAATTTTTTACTGAATGTTTCGGTGCTTTAGGTCCGAAGTGTGTATTCTTTTTAATCTTCGCCTTGGTCTATGACCTGCAAGGGCACAGGCCAACGAACTTGGATGGGTTTGCAATCTGCTCTCGTATCTTTCTTTCAGATTGTTAATGGTGTACCTTGTGAAACCTTTGTTGAGGCCTTTATAAAGATTCCTATTCCTTAAATACCAAGGAGCATCTGCTATTTGGCTAAGAGCTTTATTATTACACAGGTCACCAAAACAGGGGTCATGTGAGTTGTTGGAAAGCTAAGGGTCATTTCCTAAGTAATTTGGTGCGTAGAGTCCGAATCCGGCTTCAGAACTGGCCATATCACGTCAGGATTTTGAGATATTTGAGGTTATGTATCCAAAAAACGGCGTTTTTTCCTGCTTTTGAGGTTATGTACAGGGCGCACAAAATATTTGCGGTCTTTCTCTCCAGTTACATCAGTTAGTATAACTCACCCTTTTAATTTAGGGTTCAAGAGATCAATTACGATTTTTTCGCAAAGTTATGGTCAGTTACGAGATATATCCCTTCGACGTCATTAGCATTTGCAGTAAGCCTTTGAGATAACACAGGTCAACATGGTTCAGTTGTTGGAAAGCTAAGAGTCATTTCCGAAGTAATAAACTGATAAATTTATTTATATTATGTGTTTATTATGATATGCCCAATAATATGATTATTACCATATGAAATATTTAAAAACCAAAATAAAAAATATTTGAAATATTTCGAGCAATAATGTTTACCATATTTTATGCCTAAATATACTAAAAAAATAAACTATTTAATGCTTTGACAGCTGTACTTTATCCACTACGTATTTTTCCTAAAAATACAATAAATATTTATGTACATGCATAGAAAACTTATATAACGTGGTCTATATATATAGAACATGCTCAATCTTGGGCTATTTATTGCTGGGGGCCTTCATTGTTTAGCTAGAATTATTTCCATGGCAATTACTTTAAAGATTTCAAGTTAAAAATTCAATTGAAAATTTTTTGGCTGCTTTGATTTCTTTTCACAAGTGGGCTAGGCAAAGGGGCGTGGCACAATAAGCAGCCAAATAATGGCATCAAATTTTAAGTTGCCTCAGTGTGGAGGCAACCAAAAAAAAAAACAGCAACAACAAATACTAATGTGTGTGTATATGTGTATATGTATATTTTGTATTTGTATATTTATACTCTACAAATAGGTCTATTAAGTTGGTTACTTCTATTTTTGAACTAGGATATCAGTTTTTCTGAGGTTTATAATTATGATCAAGGAGTGAGATTTTCAAATATAGCGTTGAGTATATTCCTATTTTAGTTTAAAAATCTTAGCACCTAAAAATATTTTTTCGGCTGAACTAATTATTTTTTTAAATGGGTTTGTTAGTAAAGTAAACAAGTTGCAAAAATAAATAAATTTAAGCATTAATTCAAAGAAAGTGAGATTTAATACAGAAAACATGCGAAGGTATCGATTTAAAAAATTTGCAGCTTCATGTCCTTACGTTCTAAATCGTTTTAATTTTTTTTACCTTGAATTCACATTGCTTAAAATTCCATCTTTTAAAATATTACGAGCTTATACGGCTTTTTGATGTTTTTTTATGTATCAAAATGGCCAAAATTTTAATTTTAACTTAGTAAGACGAACCCAAAACAGGTTTACAGATTTAGAATATCTTCTATAAGGATTTTTGATTAGACGTAAAATAAAAAAAATGTCAGTTAAAAGACTTAAAAAACCAATTTGTATATTTTCAATATATCAAATTTTGTTATTAAAAAATGTAATGTATATTAAGCTTTTAAAAATAATAAATGGCGAAAAATTAACTTCAGCCAAGTTGAGCATTTCAAATGTCTAAAATTTTATGCAATTCTTATATTCCGTGGTATAGCTCGATTGCTAACTTTACCCCAGTTAGAAAATTCTAAATCTATTTTGTCGATTTCAAATATCTCAAATCTTATATATTTTGATATCCCGAGCTAGGTAGTGTATTAAATTTATACCAGTTATAAGATTTCAAAACAGATTTTCAGCTGTCAAATATCTCCAATTTGATCAAATTTTGATATCCCAAAAAAAATTATTTAATAGAAGTAGTTTAAATTTAAAATTAGAAATTGCTTAAATTTTAATTTTGGCCGGGTTAAAGGCTTTCAATTATGTCAAATTTGATTCAATTTTAGCTTTATTCCAAAATAGTTTTGCAGATTTTAAAGAACTCAAAAATTTAGCGAATTTTAATATGAGGTATGGCAAATATCTTAACTTTAGCCAATAAGGTGGATTCAAAAAGAGATTTAAAGATTTTAATTATGTGCATTTTTTGTACGAAAAAAAATGTTTTATACAAAGATTCGGGAAAAGAAAATTTTGAGAAAAGTTAAGATGCAACATTAATAAATCGTTTTTATTTGTTTTTAGTCAACTATTTTTTATTATTTTTATTATATTTAGCTCTATATTCTTTTTTTTATTTTTTTTTTAATCGGAAGATTTATAAGAAAGCAGATCTTGAAGTCGAACTTCCCTCGTGTGATTTCTTTATGCTTGATATAAAAGTTATTTTGTGTTTATTATACACTGAAAAAATCTTAGAATAAGCATTCAATTTAAAAAAAATAATCAAATTTGTGGCATAATCTTAAACTTGGATTTCGAACAATTTTATAGCCTGATTACTTAGATATAAAGATTGTTTATTTACTGACCTTAAGCAAATATTCAAAATTAAATTCCGTAAAAGTCTAAAGCATGATAAAAATCTAATATTGATTCTTTTTTTTTTAAATTATACAATTCCCTCTCATTCTTCATGTTAGAATTTTATTTAATTTTAAAATAATGCAGAAATTCGCCATTCTATATAACATACTATAATGCTTTATTCCAAGTTGTATCTGGTGCTCCATAAAAATTATTAAAAAAAATCTCTTTTTTTGTAGCGCCAATACAAGCTCCTTAACGTCCCAAAACCATTAATTAACGGCCTAGTTATAATTATAAATGTTTTACTTTTTTTTCACATACGTCATATATGTCGCCATAAAAATAGCTTGCTGCATATTAACTTTTTATTTTTATCGCTAAAGCAGAATATCTGTTGTTACTGCTGGCGCCATCTATCCATTAATTGATAATTGACAGCAAAAATTAGTACAGTGTACATGAAAGTCGACATTTTCTGCTCTTTTGCCCTCTTGTTGTTGTTTTTGTCGATCAGTGGTTTTTTTTTTTTTTTTGGGTAGCCATTGTTGTACTTGTTCTTGTTATTGTTATCGACGATTGTCGATTTTTGTCAATGTGTCGCGTCATCATTTTTACGCATCACTTGTTTCGCGCTCTCGTTGGCTTCATTTTGTACGCACTTTGCCCTCGGCACATGTGCCCTGTTTGTGAGTGTGTTAGTGAGAGATTTTGTGTCTATGTCTATGTGTGTGTGTGTGTGTATTTGTATGTCTGTGCATAGGTGTGAGTGAATGCGCGTGTATGTGTTATTGGAAAAAAAAAATTTACATATTTATGTTGTTCAATTTTGTCTAAATTTGTTCGATACACACACACACACACACGCACACTCAGACACACACACACACACACACACTGTACTTAGTATAAAGGACTGACATAATGTTGCCATTGTCGAAATAAAATGGATTTTAAGTGCAAGACATTCGATGAACTCTCACACTTGTACAAAAAAAAAAACTCACCCACACACATCTTGAAGTGATACAAGGCAACAAAATGTCAAACATCTTTCGACGCCATTATTAAAAGGTTTTTTTTTTGCATAGATCCTGAGCGGATGCATAATTTTAGCTGCTAAAAATTTTTAAGAGCTGGTCATCAGATGAATAAGAAAAAATCTACGAAAAAAAAAATCGACTTATCGACACTTAAATCGTGAAATGAAATAAAAATGTTAGATGACAAGCGGACCTGATGGAAGTGCTTTATTGAGACCCTGTGCTTAAAGGAAATGATAATGATAACACAGGTCAACATGGTTCAGTTGTTGGAAAGCTAAGAGTAATTTCCGAAGTAATTTGCGCGTAGAATCCGAATCCGGCGTCAGAACCGGCCCATCACGTCAGGATTTTGAGATTTTTATAATATATATTTATTTTATATATTGGGTACATAACCTCAAATATCTCAAAATCCTGACGTGATGGGCCAGTTCTGACGCCGGATTCGGATTCTACGCACCAAATGCACTCTCGGTATATAAGTATAAAACTATTTTAATTTAAATCTTCATATTTTATTATTATTATTTTTTTACTCTTATATTTATTTATTTGCAGTACGAAGCGTTGTAATCTTTTTTAAATATGTTTTTTTACTTTATTATAACAAATAAGCAGCTTATTGAAGTTTTGTTTAAAAATGTACAAACTCTTAAGCATAAAGTTGTTAATTTTCATAATTATTTAAAGCTTAAAAATTTTCCCATTTTAACAACAAAAATTCCGCAGTTGCCTTAAAGCGTAGTTACGTACGCTTTAAGCTGCTTCGTTTCTACACTAAACTTGTCCTACTAGACGTATGCGCAATAAATTGCATTTTACATGGCGGCTACATGAAAACTGCGAGTATATAACTTTATGTATAACTTTATGTATTGTACATTTACTGTAACTGCAATTTATGTTGCCTAGCAACAAATTCATTTTCATCATGGCTTAAATCTACAACAAAAACGAGGCTAGCATAATTTCCGTTAGTGTCACCAAGAAATTTTTGTGGGCAACTCATTCGACAAATGTTAGATAATGTTGAGGTCCGGCTAGAGGCGCCTCCTTTGTTCAACCAAAAGCTCAAGAGTCGTAAAAATGAAAATTCCAAAAAAAAATATATATGAAAATATTTCATTTTGACAAAAGTATCTACCGACTGTGTGTCCTGACTCTGACTCACTGAATGAAGCTTAGACGCTTGGATGAGCAACCTGAGATTTGCATTAGTGCGAAGCCTTGTTATATTCAGCTGACTTTCACACAGATACACACAGTGCGACACATAGATACACAAATACACAGAAACACGCGTATCTCGGGCTTAAGCTGTGTGGCATAAAAATTAATGAACTTCAAAAGATTGTGAGCAAGAAAATCACAGAGCCGTGCGCATTTGAGCATTTCGAGGGGTGGCACGTTTAGTGGGTGAGGGGCGGTTTGAGTCGCGACGGGAATAGCTGCAACTAAGCCATATGAAAACAGGAATTACACTAATAGAACACTGGGATTGTGAAAACTTGGACATGGGGGGGGGGGGGGGGGGGGGGGGGGGGGGCCCCCCCCCCCCCCCCCCCCCCCCCCCCCCCCCCCCCCCCCCCCCCCCCCCCCCCCCCCCCCCCCCCCCCCCCCCCCCCCCCCCCCCCCCCCCCCCCCCCCCCCCCCCCCCCCCCCCCCCCCCCCCCCCCCCCCCCCCTGGGAGCTGCTTAGCTGCTTACAATAAAACACTTACAACATTTACAAAAGCAGTGCTAAATAAAATACAGTGTTGAGTGGGGAGAAGGGGTTGGGGGTAACGAAAAGTAGTGTAACAAGGGCTGCGTAGTTCTAGGGTTGCCACATATCCTTAGTTCCGCCATGAAAAACAATTGAGAGGAAACACTTGGGAAAATATAAACCAAACAAGCAACCAAGTGTCTGGCTGGTTGGAGCAAGTGGCTCGTATCGTGGTTGCTACGTAATGTGGAAAAACATAAAAATGAGGGAAATGACAATGGAAATGCAATGCCAGAAATAGCAGCAACAACAATCGACAAAGCTCTAAAACAAAGCACAATAAGAGACGTTTCCATTGCAGCGCGGAAACAAACTTAAACTAGCTGAAAAATAACGTGCTTAAAGTTCGAAACGAGATCGACGAGGGCATACACTAACTATTGTTACTACTGGCGCCATCTACTGAGCTTTGTGGTGCCTTTAACAAAATCTTTTGCAGCAAAAAATAATAACTTTAACATAACTTTTGGTTAAGATAATTTATATTGTTAAGATTTAAGATTTTAAGCAAAAAAAATAGATCAGCTGTTGTTACTACTGGCGCCATCTACTGAGCTTTGTGGTGCCTTTAACAATATCTCATGCAGCAAGAAGTATTAACTTCAACATAACTTTTGGTTAAGATAATCTAATTTGTTAAGATTTGATGATTTCTAACGAGAAGATTTAAGATTTTAAGCAAAAAAATGGAACAGCTGTTGTTACTACTGGCGCCATCTACTGAGCTTGGTGGTTGTTATTTCTTTCAAATCGAATAGGATGTAATAATAAAAAATGTAAGCGGAAAATTGCACCGCGATGTTTTGGATCTATTGTGCTCCCTACTAGCTCTAGAGCTCCTTGAAGGGAATAAGACAAGGACTTCAATTAATTAAGTTCATCCATTTTAGGATGGAAAAAACAGTTTTCAAACGTCAAAGAGATCGACAATGGCATACTCTATAGACGTGTGTCCAAAAAAATATTTTGCAGCAACATGGAATAGCTGTTGTTACTACTGGCGCCATCTACTGAGTTTGGGGGCGCCATTAGACCTTTAGCAAAAATTTCTCCAGCAACAATTATTAGGCGCATCATAACTTTGAATTAAGATAATTTAATTGGTTAAGATTTAAAAATATACCATATATAAAAAATATTCTTATATCAAGATACAAAAATGGCTAAAAATCTTTTTTACAATTTTCTTTAAGACAAAGGGAATAAGATATAATAATAATAATAATGCAAGAGGGGAATTTATGGTGATTTAGCGGGACTTATTCTGCTCCCTACAAGCTCTAGTCCTCCTTGAAGGCAATAAGATAAAGGCTTGATTAAATTTACTTCATCCGGATAAGAAATAGCTTTAAACAAAATTTCAACTTTCCAGCTTTTATTTCAGCTTACATTAAGACAGAGGAATAAATTCTTATCGACTCTCATAATTCCTGCTGTTACAACCGTTTACACAAATCCCATATACCCTTACAGTCCTTATGTAACATATATATAAATTACCCAGCTCTACAAGAAGACCGGACCATGTACTGCAAGTTTGATTGCAAGGCGGCCAGCTGGTAAGAAACGGGGCGTGGCACACAATGTGTTCCGGCAGCTAAATGAACGTGCCCCGCCGGCAACAAACACGAAGCGTTGCATGCGTAGGGAGCAGGGATGCAGGCTGCAGGCTGCAGGACGCTGGAGGATGCATGGTGCCGGGTGCGAGTGTCTGTCGAGATACAAAGCAAGCATTTGCTACAAAAAGTGAGCCACTTAAGTGCAAGAAAAGTAATTTACGTTGATTGGCTGGAATGATAAGACCCGGAAAGTCAGCGAGTGCCTTGGGGGCGACAACAACAATAAATGCAGCTCCCTGCAGTTGTCGAATCTTGAGTAACGCACATAGGTATGCTATGATTTTATGCTAACCTTTTTCTATGCTCACTTCCCACTATTATTCTGGGCAATGAGCTTTTAGCGCTTGAGACAATGCAATCTGAGAATTAACAACAAAATGGCGACAGCTACGGATTTTTACCTGCAGGGTGATTTGGGGCGGGCGTCCACCTGAACGGTGAATGGGGTCAAGCTGTAATGGCGGGCACTTTCGTTAATTGTGGTGGATTATGTTTGTACAGTATTAAATATAGGGGCCATTATGTAATTCTAGTATTTTGTAATACCAAAATAGTTGGGTACACTTTCTCATGGCTTAACAAATAAAGCGATCACATTAAGAGTAAAGTATGGGGAGACAAATGGTTTCATGGTTTAATCCTTGATCCAAGAGTACTTGGAAAAACTGTTTTTTCCAGATTGTCTTAGAAACCCGAGAAGCTTGGGTTGTATGATAGGTGAGGTTTGGTTGTATAGGTAGCTCAGACAGTGACTGAGATCACCCAGGCACCATGAGGTCTATTGTGTTGCTTAATTAAAAGAAGGAGACGAAAGGGGAGGGTTAGTGAAAGAAACAAAACTGTAGGACATTCCCAATCTTCTAAGTCTCTCTTATTGCAGAATCATTTGAGTGATTCGAGGAAAGCAGCCAGATCCGCTATGGGCACATAGGCTAGACTATCAAGATCTCAAAGAATGGTTTACTCAGAAACTGGGTTCGTCTTCTAAGAAGCGCCGGGAAGTCGCATTGCAGTTTTTGGATGCTTTCTGTCTCTTTCTCATCTCTGCAGCTGCGGCAGAAATCGTGACGGGGAAAGTGAAACCTCTCGGCCATATTGCTTATGGCGCAGTGCCCCGTTACAACGCCAACCACCATCCTAGTCTCGTTTTTATGGAAGGGCAGGAGCTCAGATGTTCGCTTTGGAACATATCTCGGCCAGAGTGCTCGGGAGATGCGACACCGGGACACCAAGTCGCATTCTCTTTCCGCCAGAGCTCTTACCGTCTCTCTGACTCGCGAGTACGACGTCCTGTAATGGTCTTCTTTGCGTTCGTAACCACAAAGCTAGCTGTCAGAACTGGAGCCGTTCACACCTTTAATAGCAGCCTCACTATCGATAAGAATGACACCTGGACTTGGACTTCCGTGCAGAAGTTGCCAACAGGTCTCAGCCGCAGGCCAGACTGCGTGGATCTCCGCTTCGAATATCACTACACCAGTCGGGGTGGCGTAATGAAAGCTTTGTCGAAAGCTCTTCAGAGAATATACCTGTTCCTGTGCCCTCATCCATCTTCGAACCAACAGTATAGATCTTCAGCTCGTTCCCTTTTAAGGGGTTCTTTTCATCCAATCTTCAATCTCTGGGAAAACTGCGCTGCGCTTCTAGCCGCCGCCGACTTCAGGAAAGTTCCCACTGGTTCCAGGTTCAGAATTACATCCAGAGCCGCCTCAGGTATGGCTCGCATAGAACCGATGATACCTAGTCAAGCCGCCCTTTGCACACTCTGAAGGTTGTTCAGGTGAGATTTGGTATTAATCCGCCTTCTATCAGACCAACGCTCCATAAGTTGATTGCTCTGGAATCATAAAATAAGTACCAAAACATCCAATTCGACAAGAACTAAAAGAACCAACAATTTCCTTTGTCCTAGATTTCATTCTAAGAACTACCACAAAACTGCTCCTGCCTACCAACCTGCTAGCACAACCCAACTCAATTTGGTACAAATCCGATTATATGTACTTAACAAATTCCTGACACTGCATTGCGACCAATTAAAGCACAGTCCCATAAAGCTTTCCTTGGAGAAAATAAATATTCATACTCATAATTAGCATTAGCACCTTCGCATGTCCAACTGCATTGACATGGCTTATCAGCTGTTCCAAAGTGGCATAAAACTGACCATGACATAGCAATTAATTCCATGACATGGTTTAATTCAAGTCTAAGCCATAGAGCAGGCACGTCCTGGCTTATTTGCATGTCTAGCCAGGATTTCCTCTTTGGATCGACTACGGCAAACAAGTGTCGCTCAACTGCAATAAAGCTATAAAAGTAGGCAATAAACAAGCGGAGAGACACAGCAGGAATAACCTACAAAAAAGGCAAGGGAAAAGGTGGCTTGGGATGGCAGAAGGGGAAAAAGGAAGTATTTGAATACGGCTGAATACTACTAGCTCTCGGTAGTATACAATGGGCGGCAAAAGTATTGTGACACACAAAAATAAAATATGAGGCACTTTTTTGGACACATATTAACGATAACGATTATTTTATGTGGACTTTTTTTGACAGCTCATTTTTGGTGCTGCCAATTTCAGCGAAAGGAATTTTTTATGTGATTTGAATCCGAAACAATCGAATAAGGAAAGAAGGGTGCATATTAAGTTTAAGAATGCTTCTAGATAGAAAGAAAATTTTGTAATAAACGGCCTAGCTCCGGAAAACATATTTGAACTGGTTCTAGAAAAAAAAAGAACAATTTGTAATAATCGGCTGGGCTCCGTATAACGAATTTTAACTGGTCCAAGAAAAAGAAAATTGTGTTATAATCGGCCTTGCTCTGGAAAACGAATATGAACTTTTTTTATGCGGATTCGTTTTGAAAGCGAATATATGGTGCTCCCAATTTCACCAAACCAAATTTTGCTGTAATAGAAATTAAATCCAGAATTGGTATAAAAAATTACGCATTTTATCCTGATATATTGTAATTTTTAAATATTCTTTCATATTCTTGGATTATATTTGAACCTTATTGAAAATATGTGGGGGAACCTATTCCGTTGCGGCTACCGTGGCGGACGGAAATTTCGGACGGTGCAGGAGCTCCACAGGACAGTAAACGAAGAATGGATTAAATTCCACTTTCTGAATTCCGGAAGGTGGTTCTTTCGATGCCAACTCAAATTTTGAGGTTATATATAAGTAGAGAGCCTGGAATTACTATTAACTTTGTGTTTTTCACTTCTGTTTTTCCAAAACATTTATTTTTTGATCCTTTTAAAAAGAGTTTTTAATTGAATTTTTTTGTTTTTATTATTTAGAATAAATTTTTAGGTAATTCGGAATAAATTAACGCAAAAAATAAAATTTTAAGTCACAAATGCTTTTTAAATAAAATTTATTATTTTAAATAAAAATAAGTGTTCTTATTTGAATTCCGGAGTCTATTTAATTTTTTCGAGATGCATAAATGGTTCATGTCTTGGCTAAACGATTGTTTTATTGTATTGTATTTCGAAAATATTTAAAATTCAGAAAAACTATTTTCGTTGCATTCTTATTATAATTTAAATTATCTAAATATCTTTCAATATACATATATTCAGCCATTGCTGTTTAGTATGCTAAGTATAATATAAAAAATTGAAATTTGAACTTACTTACTTAAGAACCTCTGATTTTAAGGAAATCTAGAAAAGAAAAAAAAATTATATTATTGTAATTTTGTATAAGTGTAAGTTTAAAAAGAATTAGCTCTAAGCTTATGTACGAAAATTTAAAAAATTCACAAAAATGTTTGTAGCTAAAGTTCAGGGCTGAAAGGATCTTGTGTGAAAAAGAGATTTTTTAAAAAAAGACAACTCTGCAAGCTACGAGGAAAAGTAGGAACAGAAATAAGTTCAAAAGATCAAAAGCAGTGAACACATTATGTCCGATAGTAGTGAAAAAAGCAGCTCGGTCGTTTCGGTCTAAAAAATTCTTCCCTGAACTTAGGCATGACTTTTTAAAGTCAATCACAACAAAATCTAGCTGATTAATGATTGAGCTGATTTATGGCTCGTTCCGAAAATTCAGGCATGATTTCAAAGTGAATTCTCAGGCCTGAATTCGTCATGAAGCCATGTCTGAATTTTCAGTATGAGCCATGAATCAGCTCAATCAATCAGCTATCAGTATCGAAATGGGTAAATAAATTAAAAAAAAAACTGAAACTTGGTTGAGACTATTTTTTTTTGTTTAAGGTGCATTGAAGGATATGGTTTCTAATTAATTTTATAATACTGTGCGGCTAAATAAATTTTTATTTTAAAGATAATTTGGTTAGTGCCAAAGAAAATGAAGCCACAACTTCATCTAGACAAAAACTTATAGAACTCTGGCAATATTATATTTTTTTTTTTGACATTGTAGTCTGCAATCTTCCCTCTGCCCATAGACTTAGGGCTTAAACGGCTGCCCAGCAGAGGGCTCAATGTTAATTGCTATACCGGATTTATCCCATTCAATGCAACATTACCCAATAAAAACTTAAGCATTTATAAGACCGTCCGCACTATTTAATTAACGTATCAATCTCGAAAATTATTTGATGAACATGGCATTGCAATTTACAAGCCTCAAATAACAAACTTTCAATTCACAAAAAATATTATTAAATAAAATAATTAAAATACAAAATATAAATCCAATAAATCTGCATTTTTGTACTACAGCTTTTTTAAGCTGTTGTGAATTATAAGCAGCAATTTGTTAAATTCTGTCTTTAATATAACCTGCTGCTATATGCTACAAAAGGGATACAGGGGGCATGACAGATTTCAAGCTCTTTATCTTGCCCATGTCCGCCTGTCTAGATCCTGAAGACAATGCGAGCTAATGACACGAAATTTTACCAAATGGTGCTCAGTGTTCCTGAGCAGAAGGAGTTTGCTAAATTGTGGCAAAATATTATTTTCGGAAAAATCAAAAAACCCTTTCAAGCGATTAACGAATCCAGGTACAAAAAAAAATGACAAATTTAAAATTATGGAAATTACAAATATAAAAATGTTCTAAATGCGATAAATAAAAATTTCTATATAGTAGCAGAGTTTGTATCTGGAACTTGCTTTACGCCAGAGGTGTCCCGAGTAAACTTGTTAACATCATCAAAGCTCACTATGATGGGTTTGAATGCAGAGTTTTACACAACAAACAACTATCCGACCCGATTTGCCCCAAAACCGGCGTAAAGCAGGGTTGCCTCATGTCTCCGCTGTTGTTTCTTATTGTTCTCGACGACGTGTTGAACAAAGCGTAACAGGAAAACATGGTGTACCCTGAATTTTAACGAACATCTTGAGAAGGTCGGACCTGCAGTTGAAACCGGAACAGCTCAGCGCTCGCGCAGGCGAGCTCTGCTTGAAAAAAAAACGTTAACAAGACCGAATTTATAGCGAACTGCGACGATAATAACGTCCCAAGTTTCACAGTGAATGGAAAAGGACTCAATCTTAAACAGGATTTTTGCTACCTTGGCAGCAAAATACCTGCAGCAGGCGGTTCATCAGCTGACATCGCCAACTGTATAAACAAAGCCCGCGGTGCCTTCGCACTACTAAACAACATCTGGTCATCTAACGCGATATCGGCCAAGACGAAACTTCGGATTTTTAACTCCAACGTAAACGCACCATTTCTAATGCGGAATTACTGAAAGCCACTAATGAGAATTAATAATCAAACGCCGCCGTTTCGGTTGGATTGGGCACACCCTTCGCAAAGACACCTGCGAAATCTGTAGAGCTGCGCTTTCATGGAACCCGCAAGGCGCAAGAAACCGGCGAAGACCAACAATCTCTTGGCGTCGCATGGTGGATGCTGGCCTTCGGGACTCCCTTACAGACTGGAATAGCCTCAAACAACTTGCAAAATTCGGTCGGACTTCAATTCTTTTGTTTTGGCCCTACGCTCCACCCGGAGTTAGAGGAACTTATATATACCTATATATATATAGTAATGATCCCAGATTATTATTTATGTTTAGTTTTGTATTCGTTAGGTATTCATTACTTTTCGGTATGTAGATGCTCATTAGCATTAATATAAAACTAACTAGAAAAATATTAAAAAGTACTTAGGAAAGTCTTTGATTACAAAATACTCGAAGAATTTTACTTCATTTATCATAAAAATAAAAACCTTTCTTAATTTCGACTATCATCAAAAAAAAGCTATGAATCTAGGCAAAATTTTCTCGTCAAAATACTTATCCCGACAAGTGTATATCCCCTCACATGCGTGTGCGTGTGTGTTATGTATAATTCGTGCTGAAGGAGTTAAGGCCCAGTTTGTGTGTTTGAGTGTAAATGGGTTTTTGCCAAGTTAACAACTTTGTGGCAGTGACAAATTTGTTGCCTACCATTTCGGTGTGTATAAAACGTAAAGAATCATTCTGCAGTTTGAAAGTTTTCTGTCAAGAAGTGCAAAGAACAACAAAATTTTAATGGCATGCCCATGTGTTGTTGTTGGTGTGTGTGTGTGTGTGTGTGTGTGTGTAGCTGTGAGTGTATGTGTGATATATGTGTGAGTGTATTGTAAATGACATGACAAACAAACAAAGACAACAATAAAAACAACAACAAATAATTGTGCAAAATATTTTCGTTGCAACTAATTGGCGTACATAATTGTTAGGGTAACAACTGTTGGGGCGGGGCTGCAACAAGGGCCAAGGGTAGGGCAGGTTGTGCCCCAGCAGCAGCAGCAACAACAACGGTGACAACAACAACAACAACAACTAGCACAAATGAGGCGCTGCAGATTGGCAACAACAACGACAACAACAGTTTGAGTTTTGGCGCTGAGCCCCACGTTGGGCGCGGCCACGAAAAATATAATTGAAGCACGTCATAAAACTGAGCAAGCACACACATGCAAACGAGGTGTGTTTGAAAAGTAAGCGGTTAGTTAATTGATATGTATATTCATATAATAGGAAAAAATACTTGGGTTGCTTCGCATAGTCTTGGGCAAGGATTGGGCTATGTTCGTCTGAAGGGAGAGCACAAGAGCTTGGCGAATCCCTATGGATCCCTTACAAGAACTAATTCACAGGAGGAAACTTGGCAGAGAAGAAATCGAAGTTGGAGAATTATTTATGCGATTATGAAAAGAAATGTAAGCTTTTTGTTTTGATTATTAAAGGCGATTTTAAATGTACAATAATTGGACAGTTTAAGTTCGACGAAGTTTTATTCTTCTGGCGGCTCAAAATAATGTCTCCTGCTTGGTAACGCAATGTCATTTAGGACGCACCGTATCTGGAAGACAGGCTAACCAAATATTCAATGACAACGAAAAGGAAGCATATATATACCATGGGGTTCCGGATCACTTAGGTTTCCTTGGTAACAAGGCGGCGGACGAGTGCGCCAGGAACTGCGCAGCGCTGACAGATAACCTTGTGGTTACGGACATAAAAAGACCATTACAGAACGTCGTCTCGCAAATCAGGGAGACGGATAGAGCTCTGGCGGAAAGAGAATGGGACATGGTGTCCGGTTGTCGCATCTCTCGAGCACTCTGACGGAGATATGAACCAAAGCGAACATCTTAACCCCTGCGCTTCCATAAAAACAGGACAACGATGGTTGTAGGCGTAGTAACGGGGCACTGCACCATAGACATGTTATGGCTGAGAGGTTGCACATTCCCCATTACGATTTCTGCAGCAGCTGCAGGGATGAGGAAGAGACAGAAAGCATCCAACACCTGCTATGCGACTGCCTGGCGCTTCTTTGAAGACGAATCCAGTTTTTGGGTTAATCATTCTTTGAGTATTTAGGTAGTCTAGCCTATGGGCCCATAGCGGATCTGGCTTCTTTCGTCGAATCCGAATGGTTCTGCTGCATGAGAGACTTACGCGATTAGGGGATGTACTGTTTTTGATTCTCCTCCACTCTCTCCCTTTCTTTAATTCCTTTCATCCCCTACTTTTAATTAGACAACACAATGGACCTGATGGCCTCTGAGTGATCTCAGTCACTATCTGAGCTGCCTATTCCACCTAACCTAACCTATACCACGACCAAGGATCCCTTATGATTTGGGCAGTTTTTTGGTATGAGGAGTGTCCATTGTGCTTTATTCTGACCAATACCCATTCAGGCATCTATGTAGAGTTCTTGAAAGTTTCCCCATTGACTTTGCCGGAGACCATTAAAGGGATAACTGGAGTTGCCAGCAAGACAAGGCACCAACGCTGTAAAGATAGCCCATAAGACAAAATCCTTTTTCAGGTCGTGAAATATTATTGGCTGGCTATCAGCCCGACTTAAACTACATCAAAGATCAAGGGGGAATACTTTCTAACAAGGTCTACAGGAAAGGTCGTCAATTTGAGACCCTGGGAGACCTTAAAAAGACTTTGCGTGAAGAGTGGGCAAAATAGATGGAATAACGTTGAAAAATCTTGTAACCTCGATGACGAAATGGAAAAACAAAATTTTAAATAATGAAGAAAGGAAGGAAGGAAATAAACTATTAATGATTAATAAAAATTAACTACTAAGTTTTATATGTAAATATTTTAATTTTGGTCCATACAAAAATTGGAATTTAATTTTGCTATAAAAACAAAACGGTTGAATATTTTTCAATGTTCAAAGTTTTATTTGAAAGGTTGGTTCATGACATTTATTTATGAAAAATAATTTCGGTCAAATAACCACCGCGGCTGGCTTAGCAGTATGCCACTCGACCGGTCCAATTTTTAAGCACATTTTCGATTGTTTCGGGCCTTATCCTGGCAATAGCGGCACCAATCTCATCCTTCAGCTCATTAATTGTTTGCGGATTGTTGGCATAACATTCATCTTTTACCGCACCTCAAAGACAATAGACCAAACGCGTCAAATCGCAGCTTCTTGGTGGCCAATTCACAACGCTATTTGGGCTGATTATGCGATTTCTGAAGATTGTGCACAGAAGATCGATGGGGCACCGTCTTTTGAAACCAAATATCGTAAAAGGCTTCATCTTCAATGTGTTCGAAGAACCATTGCTTGGCGGCCAACATGGTTTCGGCGGCTCCTTCTTCATTTTCGAAGAAAAATGGGCCGATGACGCCGCCAGACCAAATTCCACACCAAACAGTCACTCGTTGTGGGTGCATTGTCTTCTCCTGGCACGCTTGCGGATTTTCTGAGCCCCAGATGCGACAATTTTGTTTATTAACTACCAAACCGGAAATGAGCTTCGTCCGAGAAGATGATTTTTCGATAAAATTCGCCATCTTCGGCCAAACGATCTTCCGCCCAATTTGCGAACCGAAGAATTTATGAAAGCGCACATATTTATTTCTATGAGGTAACATATTATATATAAACTTGAACTACCCTCGCATAACATATGTGACAAAAAAAATCCCACATCTCGGTTTTTAGATGATAACATATTTTCCGTACAAAAAGCAGCTTACTCATCAAGCGGCCCTCGCAAAAGACAAATTAATATAGTTGTTGTTGTTAGCTGGAATTGCTTTTGTGTGTGTGTATGTGTGTTTACTTATGTTGCGGCAAGTTTATCTTAGAAAAAACTTTCCATTTCCTGAAATTTTCACCCTAGGCTGTCAATTTTTCTCTCAGTTTTTTTTCTATATATATTTACTGGTTGTACTTTTAATGAAAACCCCTCTGCTCTCCTCCGCCTAAGCTCTCTTCCCGACCCAATTACTCACATACACGCCAAGACACATACTGAGACAACATTGTTAGACTCATAATGGCAACAAGAAGTCTTGAGTTTAAAGACTATAAAAGCCAGAGAATTTTAGTTGAAGTCTGGCCAAAAACAAGTCTTAATCAGCTTAATAGTTGTTGCGTTACAAAGCCAGGATCAAGTTTTCTGAAGTTGCAGCTGCTCTAAGTTTTTATGCTCTACAACATACTTGCAGGAAACTATTTTAGTTTTGCTTTAAGTTTTATGCAAGTTTTGTATAGGATGTTCCGAATATCTGAGACTGGCAACAGAGACTGAGATTCATGTGAATTTATGCTGTGGTTATTTTATCTTTTTTTTTCCGGAAGGGTACCTCACAGTGAGGTGGGGCACTGCGACCAAAAGGTCTTTTGTACCATACCCTAAGGTTAAAACAAAAGACTTTCCGCTTTCCTCATGAATAGCAGTAGGTCTTTTGTTGGTGTTGATCTGAGTTGGAAGGAATAATCCGTTCTTTTCCCATGTGACAGGATCTGTCCCATGCCAACGATGGGCAGTCTCAGACAATACGCCTGGTGGTTTCATCGTCTTCTAGACAGAGCCTGCACTCTGAAGAGTCCAATCGGCCAATTTTCTGTAGATGGTATCTAACAGTGTGGTGGCCAAATAAGTAAGCTACCAGGAACTTTAGGTCCGCTCTGCCAAGACCTTTGGCTTCATTGCATTCAGACGTTTGACAAGCACTTTTGCTTGACGAAGCCCCGGAAGGGAAAACCAGTATCTCCTATGTTCTCCTGCGGCCCAAAACCACAAAACGCCGCAGGAGATGTGGTCAGAGTAGAGGCACCCTGTCGTGCTAGATCGTCAGCGATCGTGTTACCATTCACTGCCGAGTATCCAGGCACCCAACATAGCACGACTTTGTTCCGGGCGGACAGGGTTTGGAGGTAGTTATAGCATTCTTTAACCATCCGGGAGGAGATGCTCCGGGAAGACAATGCCCCAATGGCAGCTTGGCTATCTAAAAAATTGCATATGTTTGCGCCCCTAGTTCCCTTGAGAAGGATATTAAGGACGCAGATCTCTATGGCATGAATCTCCGCTTGAAAGACGCTGGGCCAGATGCCCATTGCGGTAGAGATTCTGGTGTTGGGTCCAACGATTCCAACACCTACACCCTGCTCAGTTTTGGACCCATCCGTAAACCATTGTTGCCATCGGGGGATTCCACAGGGGCTGCCTTGGTTATTTTAAATTTATTTTAAAATTAAATGCAATCCGACAAATTGTCCAACAAAAAAGAAATTATTTTTATTTTTAATAACCATCAAAATTTCTACCAGATATAATAATCAGATAATTTTATATTAATTAATATATTTTAGAAAGAAACATCGTGAATTTAAGACAGATTATTCGATACAACTATTGGCCAGGAAATGGAACGCGTTGTTTTGGACACAATGGAATTTCCAGTAAAATTGGACGACGCTAAAGAGGCAATGGAAGAGATCTCCACGTTGCCACTCTGGAGGAGTCTGAATAAATCAATGGAATAAAATCATTAAAGATGATGTGACTATTAAGAATGGCGAGCATAATGAGGCCAGTTTGGAAAAGAAGAAAAATAAAATGCAAGATCAGCCTGAGGAGCAACTTCTACTCGAAGAAATAAAGAAGCTTTCATCATCATCATCAATTCCTTTATCTCCGGTTGGAGCATAGGGCCTCAATAAAGCACTTCCACCTGGTTTGATCTTTGGCTACCAATTTTAGCTCGTCCCATGATTTTCCGCATTCAGGGCGGCCCCTTTTGCGGCTTCCTTGGGGAGTCCAATCAAGAGCTTGACGGCAAACTTCCGGATCGTGATATTAGGGGCACATCGCGTATGCCGAGCTGTAGGCAACCGGACGGGTCACAGGTTGCGGATAGTGAAAGACCTTCAGATATGAAGGTTAGCTGCGAATAACCAATAAGCAGTCCCGGACAGCGTTCAGCGGCTAGGAGGGAGAGTCTCAGAGAGGTTTTTGGGTGGCACCGAACTCCTTATAAATCCTGAGTGTCTAAGATTCTCCTAGCGTCATGACGCCATTCAATAACCAATCATGCTAACAACTTATGCTTTAATGTGAGTTGAGTTGGCAGACTCGTGTTGAAGGTAGCGGACGACCTCCTCGCGAGCCAACGATAGCGTCCACAGACTTCCCGAAGTTTACTGCCAACATGTGAATAGTCATCAGAGGATGGTAGTTCCTACTAAGCTTTAGCTTTGTGCTTATAACTATCGCGGAAAAACTACCAACCTGAATAGGAGTTAATTTAAACATGGATCAAAACGTAATGATTAGAAAGTCTCCGAGGGGTAATCGTGTTTCGAGAAATCCCCCTGGTCCGGCCTGCACATCGGATTTGGAGGTGCAAAATTCATGTCCAATTAACACAAATTCACCTATAGCAGAAACCTCAAAAAATAAACAAGAAGCTTTGG
>JBAMAX010000398.1:0-15626 GCA_037043745.1 Chymomyza amoena
CTCCCTATTGCATATAAGGTCCTTACGAGCTTACTGTGTGAAAGACTGAAGCCACTCGCAAAGGCACTGATTGGACCTTATCAGTGCGGCTTTAGACCTGGCAAGTCCACCGTCGACCAGATATTCACACTGCGCCAAATCCTGGAAAAGACCCACGAACATCAAGTCGACACTCACCACCTGTTCGTCGACTACAAAGCAGCTTTCGATAGCCCAATAAGGGATCACGTATATGCCGCAATGTCTGAGCTCGGTATCCCTGCGAAGCTGATAAGGCTTTGCAGAATGACGTTGAGTAATTCCTGCAGCTCCGTCAAGGTAGGAAGGGACCTCTCCGAGACTTTTGATACCTTGCGAGGTTTCAGACAAGGTGACCCCTTATCATGCGACCTCTTCAACTTCGTCATGGAGAGTGTTCTGCGGAAGGCCGGCGTACATCGCACTGGCACTATCTTCTACAAGAGTGTCCAGCTCCTTGCGTACGCCGACGACATCGACATCATTGGGCGTACCAAGCGAGATGTCACCGCGGCCTTCAGTGCTATCGAACGGGAGTCTGCGAAAATGGGTCTGGCGGTAAATGAGGGCAAAACGAAGTATATGCTGTCGTCAAGTAGGGACGTGCGGCGGCTTGGGTCCCAGATTACGGCCGACAGCTATACTTTCGATGTTGTCAAGGAATTTATATACCTTGGCACCGCCGTTACCACCGACAACGATGTCAGCCTGGAGATCAAGCGCAGAATAACTCTTGCCAACAGGTGCTATTTCGGTCTCAATAGGCAATTGAGTAGTAGAGACCTCTCTCGCGCGACAAAAATATCACTCTACAAGGCACTCATCCTTCCAGTGCTTCTTTACGGCGCGGAAGCCTGGACCGTGTCGCTAACTGATGCAGCTGCCTTGGGAGTTTTCGAGAGGAAAGTACTGCGCAAAATCTTTGGTCCGATTCGAGTTGGCGATGACTACCGCATCCGCACCAACCAAGACCTGTATGAGCTCTTCAACGACATGGACGTTGCTCAGCGTATCAACATCCAGCGGCTTCGCTGGCTCGGACATGTCGTTAGGATGGACGAGGATGCTCCAGTTAAACGTGTGTTTGATGCGGTAGTCAGCGGCCGTCGGCGGAGAGGACGACCGTGTCTCCGTTGGAAAGACCAAGTGGAAGGGGCCCTGTCTTCGCTCGGTGTGACCAACTGGAGAAGGCGCGCGCAATGCAGAGGCGCCTGGAGAGACGTTTTAAGGCAGGCCGTAACCCGGTAATCGGGTTGGTATGGCCACATAAGAAGAAGAAGAAAAGGAATGATTCCGTCTCCAATCGCTGAGAGATTATAATGAAATTGGGATTAAACTCTAGATTAAACAGCATTGAAATCATATTAGTTTTAAAGCACTGCTCCGAAATGAACTCAAATACCTTAGACGGATTTTTAATGAATGCTCTCAACTTTGTCGTCCATAAAGAGGTGTCTCGATAAATGTCCTTGCTCCACAGGTGATACAGGATATCTCAAAGTCGTCTTTGACCTTTCAAGACTTTTTTGTGTTAATTTACAAGCAGCACTCGCTGATTACGACTACCCCTGCCCCTACAAGTAAATAAAATGTTAGCCTTTGCCAAAAATTTCGACCTCCTCACAGAGAGGTGGGGCACTGCGACCAAAAGGTCTTTTGTACCATAGCCTTAAGTTTAAGCAAAAGACTTTCCGCTTTCCGCATGAATAGCAGTAGGTCTCTTGTTGCTATTGACCTGAGATGGAAGGGACTAATCTGTTCCTTTCCCATGTGACAAGCTCTGTCCCATACCAGCGCTGGACAGTCACAGAGAATATGTCTGGTGGTTTCATCGTCTTCTAGACAGAGCCCGCAACCTGAAGAGTCTGATAGGCCAATTTTCTGTAGATGGTATGTAACAGTGTGGTGGCCAGATAGGTATGGTACGCGGAGTTTTAAGTCCGCTCTGCCAAGACCTTTTGCCTTGATCATGTCCAGTGGTTTCATAAGCACTTTTGCTTTACGCAGCCCCAGTAAGGAGAACCAGTATCGCCTATGTTCTCCTGCAGCCCATTTATTTATCATGATCTTGATTGTGGACCAACCAATATTGCAAAACGGCGCAGGAGATGTAGCCAGGATGGAGGCACCCTGCCTTCTAGAACGCCAGCGATCGTGTTACCATCCACTCTTGAGTGTCCAGGTACCCAACATAGCACGACTTCGTTCCGGGCGAACAGGGTTTGGTGGTAGTTATGGCATTCGTGGAGGAGAAGCTCCAGGATGATAATGCCCTAATAGCAGCTTGGCTATCTGGGTAAATACAGATGTTTGCTCCCCTAGTTCCCTTAAGAAGAATACTTAGGGCGCAGATCTCTATGGCATGAATCTCTGTTTGAAAGACGCTGAGCTAGATGCCCATTGCGGTAGAGATTCTGGTGTTGGGTCCAACGATCACCTACTCCTGGTCAGTTTTGGACCCATCCGTAAACCAGAGTTGCCAACTGAGGTTTCCGCAGGGACTGCCGTCAACCCAAGTCTCCCGACTTGGGAGAAGAGATCCAAATTTCTTGTTATGAAAAAGTTCCGTGATCATAAGATCTGATCTAGAGCAGGTCGATACGTCAGGGAGGGAATATATAAGTGCGGCATGACCAGTGTCACTTGCTAAGAGTCCAGATGTGATCTGGATACGTGGAAGACTCTGCATGGCTGACTTTTGGAAGAAAATGTGCAGTGGCCCAAGTCTCCCGACTTGGGAGAAGAGATCTAAATTTCTTGTTATGAAAAAGTTCCGTGATCATAAGATCTGATCTAGAGCAGATCGTTACGTCAGGATGGGAATATATATAAGTGCGGCATGACCAGTGTCACTTGCTAAGAGTCCAGATGTGATCTAGATACGTGGAAGACTCTGCATGGCTGACTTTTGGATGAAAATGTGCAGTGGCCCAAGTCTCCCGACCTGGGAGAAGAGATCTAAATTTCTTGGAAAGTTCCGTGATCATAAGATCGGATCTAGAGCAGATCGATACGTCAGGAAGGGAATATATAAGTGCGGAATGACCAGTGTCACTTGCTAAGAGTCCAGATGTGATCTGAATACGTGGAGGACTCTGCATGGCTGACTTTTGGATGAAAATGTGCAGTGAGTCCAAGGACTGACTCCATGATAGCTGTCGGACAGGTACGCATCGCTCCCGAGAGAGATATGCATACTAGTCTTTGAAGCTTGCTGCATTTATTGATGGCCACAGTTGGCTGCGTCTTGGGCCACCACACAAGGGCTGCATATGTGACGAAAGACCGTACCATCATACGGTATATCCATTCTATAATATCAGGGCTGAAGCCCCATGTGCCTGCCAAAGAGTTTTCTGCAGTCCCACATGGCTCGAGTAGCTTTGGAGAGCACTTGTTCTAAGACCCACTGTTCTTAGTTTCGAGATATTCAGAAACGCGTAAATTCCCATACATAGATATAAAGAAAGAAATAGTTTTATATAGTTTTTATGGTCACAGTTATTCAATGTATTTCCATTTATAAGAAATCTTGACACTGTGGGAAAAAAAATTATATATTTACCTATATATTAATAAAAAGTAAGTAAAGTAAACATTTGAGTCGCCATCGTTAACCCAGCAAAAACTGAGATTATTATTTTTGTTAGGAAGTTTAAGATCCGTAATCAATCTACTCCCAAATTAAACGATTGTCTTTTCCTTTAGCGATAGTTACTTGGGGCTTCTACTGGGCAAGAAACTTAATTGGAATCGCAATATCGCAGACACACAACCGAAGGCTAATGCTGCTGCTCTTTTCACCTGTAAGAGAGCAATTGGACTTTAAATGGATATTTCCCCTCAAATAGTTCGAATTGAAAACACTAATGTGTCCTTTAGAGCATTCTACATTATTTAACACCGATGGAGGATTGGATGAAAGTGCTCGAAGTGACTTAATGGCTGCCTGGCTATCTGAATATATATTTTTCGCACCGGTTTCCAGGTCAGAATTGCGCAAGCAGATCCAGATCCGGAAGTCGAAAAGAATCCCGAATTTTTAGTTTCTCAGAGTAGACTCTCTTTACTTGGTTGTTGAGCTTGGAGCCGTCCGTCAAGAAATTAGTACAGTCACAGGATTAGAAAAAAAAAATTCCAATCAGCCTGGGGTCTCAATATTGATGACCGCCGTAGTTCACGATCTGCTCATCACCAAGCTGCCAGAGTTGCATTTGGCATTAGATCATACTAAATATTAACAAAAATTCCCTTGAGCATTTTATGGAATCGATAAATCTTTGAAATTACTGTCATTTTGTTTAGACTGTCATCCTTATAACTATGTGAACGAATTTTCTCATAACAAAAAAGGAGCTCGGCCTGGTTGACTATTCTTTGTATATATACTTAGTATATTTCCAAGCTTCCTGACTCTTTCAAATACATCCAAGAAATACAGTGGTAAGAAAATCAACGGCGACTCAAAAATTTTATTACTTTTTATTAATACATCAGTAAATATTAAAAATTTTTTCCACAGTGTCAAGATTTCTTATACATATCAATTGCATAGGTGTAAGTGTGATGTCGTCTATTCGTTCATCCGTGAGATTTATTTGGAGCTTTTGTGGTATTCCGTCCAGTATTTCCTAATCCTTATCGCTTTCCGGCTCGGTTGCTATATCCGGAAGCTTCGATTCCGATTTTTTTTAGCATCCAGAGAGAGCTTTCTTGTTTGACACTGCGATTCGACATCTTTTTTCTCCGCTTTTTTGGGTCACATTCACTTTTTGGATTAAGGCTTACATTCAATTTCTTCGAATCCTTGACGTTTTCACCTTTGTATTAGCGGAGACGTTGTCAGCTCACGGCAGAGTAATTGTACGTTCAAGGTATTCAAGTTTTCAATGCCATTCAATCCAGAATTTAATTCATATTTAATTTTAATAAATTGTTTTACTGTTTAATCCCTTTTCCATAACCGTAATTTCAATCAGCCTGGGGTCAAGAAAGAAGAAGTTCAGATGTTCGCTTTGGATTCATATCTTGGCCAGAGCGCTTGGGAAATGCGGCAACCGGATACCATGTCCAATTCTCTTTCCGGCAGAGCTTTAGCCATCTTCATGATTTGCGATACGACGTCCCGTAATGGTCTTTTTATGTAAGTAACCAATAAGTAAGCTGCCAGTGCTGAGCCGTTCCTGGCGCACTCGTCCACCGCCTCGTTACCAGAGACATCAAAGTGACCCGGAACCCAGCAATAGGGTTATTGAGTGGTGATGGATACGGTTGAGCGCTATTTCAGTCTATTTGGAAAAGTTGTAGCAAGCACATAAATATCATTTTTACAATTTTTTTAAAATAATTTTTATCGTAGATGAAATTTTCGCCGGAACCGTGCTGCAATACAAACATATTTGAGATGACGTCCGCTATTATCTTTGGTTTTATTGTAGCCTATTTGGCTAGATCATTTTTTTGAAAAGCCAGAGCCAAATATGAAGACGGTAAGTCTCTATACTCGCGCTGGAATGAGAAATCTGCTAATACAAAAGCTGATCATAGTTCCAAGGTTGAAACGGACAAGGATTCGCAGAAATTGAATTCGCTTATTCCAAAAAGCGAAGAGACCCAAAAAATGGGGGAAAAAAGTTAATGACAAATGCCAGATCGCAATGTCAAGCCAAAAAGCTATCCCTGGATGCTAAAAAAAATCGGAATAGCAGCTCCTGGATATAGTAACCGAGCCGAAAAGCGATAAGGCTAAATAATTACTGGACGGCATACCACAAAAGCTCCAAATAAATCTCAAGGATGAGCGCATTGAAGACATCTAACTTACGCCTATGTAATTAATATAAGAAATTTTGACACTATGGTCCCAAAACCGTTTTTTTTTACGTAAAGTCAAAAAATCGTAATCGTGATTTATGCAATAAACACATTTTATTCCAAAAGCAAATATTCCAATAAGAAAATAAATTCTTGTTTTTTTTTAACAGCCCTGTAATTTTTCTTCGATCCTGAAAACTGACTTCATTTTGTGCGCACTGGGCTGAGATTTACACAATATATGGTTCACTTTTATTCCCTCTATAAAATAAATAGAAAAAGGCCCATTAATAAAAATAACTATGGAAAACATAGCTCCAGGTTTGTTATAAATATTTGTTGAAGTAATTTAATATAATATAATAATATAATATATTGTCGTGTATTGTCGTAGCTATAAATGCAGTCTTCTGTGTCAATATGTCTTCCCCGATTCCGTATAATCGCAAATTTCACTAGGAAACTTTGAGTTCGAGCATGCAGATTTGCTTGAAGTGTGAAGAAGGCCTCGTCAATTTTTGACTTTATTTTAAAAATGTTTAATGGAAAGCTTTTGGAAATTAAGGAGACGGAAAAAAAAAAGTTAACTTTGCAGCCTACGCTAAAAGATGCTATGCAAAATGCAACTATATGGTAGAAAGATTTAAAACTGATCCAAAACACAAAAAATGGTTGCCTCCAAAGATGGTAATTGGGGTCAGTAAAAGTGAGCTGAAACCCAAAAATGCAGGACGTCCACGAAGAAGTATTTCTGCTGGAAATGAACGTATAAAAAGAAAAGTGCAGACCTGACAATATTTCAGTTTTTGAAACTGTTGCCATAGTTCCTTTACAAGATATTTTGGATCCCACTGTAAAGCGAATTGACACTACAAGATGAATTTTTAGAAAGGTTTGCTAAAACTTGAGAATTAAAGCTAATAGCCACATATGGGTTCGACGGCTCAACAGGGCAAAGTATTTATAAGCAGAAACTCCAAAGTTCTGAATCAGATACCTTAGACGAAGGTATCTTTGTCTCCATTGAAGCTGGCTAACAATTTAAATGAAATTCTTTGGATTAACCGCACACCGCAATCTTTCAGATTTTGCAGACCAAAAAACATTCAAGTTGCTTTCCACAGATGTATGGACACTAGCGATCCATTAATCTCAAGCTTATGTCTGACCCAGCGAAAAAATAAAAAGAAACATCTTTCGGCTGTTCGGATGTTCTAGCGGTCTTGGAGTGCCAACTTCTACACCCAGTGAAGGCGATCTATAGAATACCAGAAGCGATGCTGAAGTAGATGGACTTGGACGAATGTGATTTTGACAACGAATACGCAGTTGATATTGAATCTGAATTTTTGGATGAGCAATAAAAATCATTAAAAGCTACTAACACAAAATAAGAAATTTAAAAAAGAATCATTTAAAATTTATTTAAATTTTTGAATTATAAAAAAATTACAAAATGAATATTTATTAATTATTTGACTCATAAACTATTTTTTAACATAGTCACCTTCGACTTGAATACATTTTTCGTATCTGTTATAGAGTTTATGCAAACTATTTTAGGCTTATGGCACGGTGCGTTGCTCTGTTGCAATCAAAATCTTCTACCCTATTTAGAAAAAAGCATTCCCAAAAAATAACTGATCCACCTCCATGACTTTTATTCTCTCACAAACATTAGTTAGTTAATATGTTGAGGGGTGTGAGAAAACCCAGTAAATCGATTGCGGCGGTGGGGGGTCTGCATCGAAAAAGTTTGGAAATGGATTTGTGCATTAGAGCCACGTGAATCAGCTTACCAAAAATTGTGATTCAAGGTCGCTTATTACCATGCAAGCACTTGGGATGATTATGTTTCGAATTATGAGAACCAAACCAACAGATGGCCCACCTTGTATTATTATATTGCAATAGTAATATAAATATGACAAAGCTCTTAATTTAAATAATCAATATTTTTTTTTAAATGCTGGCATAAAATTTTTTCAACTTTGCTGGCTTAAAATTCTCAAGCAGTTTAAGCAAAGTTAAAGTTACTATCATGCGTTGGTAGCATGTCTTGCATATATTATCAGTAGCCGTCAAAAAATGTTTTAAAAATAAACTTGTTTATTTTTGTTTTTGCTCTCTATGCACAAAATTTGTATCTCTCAAATCCCAAATATATCTAGTATCTACTAGTAGATGCGCGTGTACGATGTGGTGCATCCGGCTCGCGCCTTGCAACCTCCATAAATGATTCAATTTCGTTCTTTTCCTCCACACTAATGACGACATCAAGTGCGTCGTCATCATCATCCTGTTCATTGTATTTCAATTCAATATTAATTAGCTTAGACGAGTTTCAGAGCTACTTTTGCGTATTAGTTTATTTTTTATTCATACATTTTTTACTATTTTGCCAGAACACCTAATTATCATTATTATATATTGATTAGTGGTTCGTCCAATTTTTCATCGCCTCATCATATGTTATTTCTAGTTTCTGCCAAGAAATTAAGATTTTCCATAATTTTAGAAAAACGTAATTTTTTGTAATATACGAGGGGTATTCAAAAAGGAAGTTTCCCTAATTTTTAAATGAAGTACAAAACAATTTTTAGGTTACAAAATGAATATTTATTAATTATTTGACTCACAAACTATTTTTCTACATAGTCACCTTCGACTTGAATACATTTTTCGTATCTGTTATAGAGTTTATGCAAACCTTCTTTAAAAAAAGAAGTGTCCTGTTTTTGGAGCCATAATTTGACAGATGTTGGGACTTCTTCGATTGAAACAAACTGCTGCCTTTGTTGTTGACTTTGGTGCGAGATCCGGAGAGAGGGTGGGTGATCGAAAATTTCCCATTTGAATTTTTCCAATAAAGTTCTCGTTTTTTGAGCAGAATGAGGCCGTGCATTATCATGAAAGAGTAAGATTTTTTTGGACAATTTTCCTGGACGTTTTCGTCTGATGGCATTTTTAAGCTTATTTAAAACTTCGCAGTAACGATCCGCATTGATTGTTGTACCAGGTTCCAAAAAATCAACCAACAAAACACCTAACGCAATTCACAATTGGACACGTTTTGCAATGGTAGCTCCATGGTTGTTGTGTTTATACTGCTGAAAAAACTATTTTCGGTCACCAATACCAGTGCCGCTCTTATCGATAGACTCAACACTGATGTTGTGTTCAGTGCGAAGCCGCTAGATGGTGCACAAGAGAAACGCCAGACCAGGGAAACTTACTTTTTGAATACCCCTCGTATTATAGTTTAAAGATTAAAACAAAAAAAATTTTATTCACAAAGCTATGAAATCAAAAAACTTTTATATAAAAATATACGAAAAAAGGCGGTGCCACGCCTATTTCCCCAGCCAAAAATTCAATTGGTATTATTTAGTTGAATGCAAAAAACCAGACAAAAAAATATTGTGTAATTCTCGAGTTATTAATTTATGTAAAAAATAAGGGCTTTGGGTGCACTCTGCGAAAAAAATGATGTATATATTTACCTATATATTAATAAAAAGTAATATAACTTTTGATTCGCCATTGATTTACTTACCGCTGTGTTTCTGGAAAGTATTTGATGTTCGAAAGACTCGTGAAGCTTAAAAATATACTAAGTAATTTTAATAAAAAATAAATCAAAAATATTCGATTTTCACAATACGTGCGTACCTCCTAACTTAATGTTTAAAATGGATCTGTGATCGCAGTCGAATAAACTATAAATTTGGATTCCAAATGTTGGGTCCAGAAAGGGCAGCAAATCAGTGGCATAGCTAAACAAGCTTGTACGGTAGTTCAGGCACAGCGTCAGTCGGGAAAAAAAATCACCAGGATTATTTTAATGAGTCATCGCCATTGTTGGTTAGCGGATTAAATTGTTACCAGGGGCACAACGTACAGGCTGAAGCTCCTGCTTTTATTCGGATCAATATCGGAGCTATTAACCAGTCGGGAGTGAATTGTGAGCAAAGTGGCAGAGCCTGTAACGCGCACCCAGCCGGTCCTGCTCCTACGGAAAATAGGAACCCAATAAACAGCGGATTAGGTGGTAACCAAGGGCACAATATAAGTTGGATCACTCAAGAAGAATGGCTGCATTGTCGTTTGTTGCCATAGCCAAGAATCCTTTATTCCTTGCACATATACAATCAGTGATCAGGAAGAACAGCGGCCTGTGCGAAAGGAAGTTCTGCCAGAAACACCGAATATGCAAAAGTGTAGAAAATTTTCCAATAAGGATTCGCCTGCATCGATATCAACTTGCATGAAAGTCAAAGATAAGATATAACAAAAAGCGTCATCATCCTAAACGCTATGTTATAAAAATGATTGATTGCGTGTCCTGTCCCCGACTGCACTGAGCTAGAGACTACCAGAAGACTGCAATAAAAGGAATTTTTTTATATATTTGGTATTGGAACATTTGGACAGTGACGCAGACTAACCAGTGAATCGGGGAGTTTCAAAATCCTTAAAATATTTGCCGGAAATATAATCTACATAGCGTGATCATCTTAGACGGTATTTTATAAAAATGATTTGAAACATTTGCTTTGCGTGTTCCCAACTGCAATGAACTAGAGTTTCAAAATCCTTAACTGAACATATAATCCGAGATGTTGCCAAAGGTATACAATACATGCATCCGAAAAATATTATACATCGTGATATCAAGCCGGCGAATCCTTTGGTACGTCACAATAAGAAGTTCAAATACGGTTTGCGCATCAAGTTAGCTGACTTTGGTTTGGCTCCTGAGTATAAGGGAAAGCGTTATTTATAATTATATTATAATTTGTGTTATAATTTGTGGTACCGTATCCCATATGCCTCCGGAAATGATTAGAAACACTGGCTATGACTTTACCGCAGAGTGTTGGTCCTTGGGTATTGCACTGTGTGTTTTATTGTTCAAACGAAGGACCCTTTATTGCTGACATTTGTGAAAGAACTCCCAAAATTCCTGGGCCAGAAGATTATGCCAAGAATCTTATGCTTAGCTTGTTGGATAAGCAGCCAAGTCGACGACTTACATACTGTGCTTGAGATACCAGAACATCCATTTTTGACCAACAATCAGTTTGAACTTTTCACTATTTAACAATATTGATGAAACTTAATTTTAATAAAATAAACCGAAAAAATTACTTTTTAACTTTTTGTTTTTTAAATAAAAATTTTTTTTTTAATTTAATTGTATTATTGATGTGTTCAGCTCGAGCTCCGTTTTTGTTATGAGAAAATTCGTTCACATAGTTATAAGGTTGTAAGTCTACACAAAGTGACAGAAATTTCAAAGATTTAACGATTCCATAAAAAGTTCAAGGGAACTTTTGTTATGATTTAGCAGCAAAAAATTTTAACTCAACTTAATTTTAATTAAAATAAACCGAAAAAAATTAATTTTTAACTAAAATATTTTGTTTAGATGTGTTCAGCTGGAGCTCTGTTTTTGTTATGAGAAAATTTGTGTGGATAGTTATAAGGTTGACATTCTACACAAAATGACAGTAATTTCAAAGATTTATCGATTCCATAAAATGCTCATGGGAATTGCTTTCATATTTACTATAATTTGTAGCCTAATGCAATTCTGACAGCTTTGGTGGACTACGACGGTCTTCTATTTTTTGACCTCAGGCTGATTGAAACTAAAAATTTTCGCAAGTTAATTATGGTTATGGAAAAGGCATTAAACAGTCCAACAAATTGTTAATAATTAAGGATGAATTAAATTCTGGATTGACTGGCAGTGAAAACTCGAATACCTTTAACGTATTTTGAATAAACGCCATCAACTTTGTTACTCTACCGTCAGCTTCCAACGTTGTCCGTAAGATTACCTAAAAAATAAACCTTTATAAAAAAGGGGTTTTTATGGAAATTTTCGTGTCGACAAAATTAATAAAAGCGCCAAAATTAAAAATATATGTAAAAATTGATTCGTCGAGCCTAGACACCTCCAAATACACATTCGATTAGAATTCTTAAAAAGGAGCGAGCTGACGATTTATACTCCAAGCTTGAAGATGAATGAGGGCACAGGAGCAGGCATCTTCTCTAAACAAAAATCTCAGGAGAAAGATTAAAGAGAGATCTGCGGTTTTAAAAAGGGGCCGGTTTAGGCCTAAGTGTGGCGCCGTAACTGAACCTAACCTAACATGTTTTACTCGTGGCGTAGTAAAATGACGTCCTGAAACGGAGAATGCAGTGAACAATTTTTTTCCGAGATATTACAAAAAAAAGTCCGTTTATTTAACAGCGATTATTTTTGGTTGCACTTAACTGATTCCATAATTTTTTTACTTGAATGAAGATAATTAAATTACTCACGGCTTAGATTTGGAATATGTTTTTGATCTACTTGCATGCCCATCAAATACTTTCAGATCCTCATTGAATTATAAAGGCGCTATTTGTGGGTGAAAAGGAAAGTTTTTAGGCAATGGTGTTATAAAAATCGCGACCCTTCTGAAGACGATTCTTTACAAAGCAATATTAATGTATAACTTATTTTTTTTTTTAAATACACTTTTTATTTTAATATAAATAGCCAAATATTTTATATACACAATGATTATACAGTTTATCAAATTATAATTTTTTTAGAATTTTTAACGGTTAATTTGAATTTATAGAGATTATTATATAAAAAAGATTTAACAATACCCAACCAATAATAAAGTTTATTTTTTTTTCTTAGCGAAACCATTCGTGTAAAACTTGAAATTTAACTGTTTGTTGACGGAAGTAAGATATAGTTTCGGTTTGGTGCTCCTGGTTTCTTTTTCACGTTCCAAGTTGTCAATTTTAATTTCATAATTTCGATCAGCATTATTTGGACGGGCTTATGGCGGATGTACATCAGATCATCCCATCTCGACTATACACTAGATTCTTATTTCTAGAAAAAATGTGCCAGCTTTGACACTAGACTAGCAATTTCTTCTTAATTCACTGAGCGTAAGTCGGATGGGAATAGGGCGGAGATAGGGCATCTCATCTCATCTCGATTAAAATGTTGATGGTAAAAGGCAGCTGCTGTTTCCGACTGGATTTCTTTTTTAACTTTTGAACCTCCATTTCTTCCTCATTTTACATGGAATTAGCGTAAACACTCGTTGGGGATTCAGAAAGCTTCTGGCAAAGATTGACTGCGGACACTTTGTCGAGGTATTTCACGTGTGCAATGTATTGATCCTGCAGGATAAGTTTCTGACGTGTGTTCCAAAAAACTGTCCTCGAAAAAGCCATCGTGTCCAAAAAGTACTCTAAACCTGGACCTGTAAATAACTCGATTACTACGGCAGTTGCTAGTACCATATAGGATCTCGTTCTTTTTCTTTGGCCTCTTCGTTTCATCTCCATTTAATAACTTGGTAGGTGCCACAAATTGCTAATATGCCTCAACGAATCCTCCTCAGTCAGGCTTCATAATGATGCTCGGAAATATAAGTTCAGTGTATCATTTGCCAACAGGGTTCCAATGAACGATCAGCAGTCATCAAGATAATTGTTAAAAAGTTATTATTAGGAAATTTAAATTACCTATTTAAAAAAAATGTAATATAACCTTTGATTCTCCATTGATTTACTTACCACTGGGCTTTTGATGCTCTAGAAAGATCCGAAAGCTCGAATAGTTCGGAAGTAAAAGCTTGGAAGAGTCATCAGCCATCATAAGTTTACAAAGGCCTCTCAAGAACAAGCGAAAAGTCAGTCTAAAAACGTAATTTAAAATCAAAGCAGCCACAAAATTTGTAACTTTTATTAAATTTAATTTTTATAAAAAAAAACCGAAAAAATTACTTTTTAATTTAAATATTTTTTTTTTTAGACCTTGATGTGTTCAGCTCGAGCTCCGTTTTTGTTATGAGAAAATTTGTTCACATAAGTGACTTTTTTTCTTTTTCCAAAATTGAAAGAAAGCTTAGGTGGGCAGCATTTTGTTTCAAACGAAGAAGTCCCAACATCTGTCAAATTATGGCTCCAAAATCAGGACGTCTTTTTTTAAAGAAGGTTTGCATAAACTCTATAACAGATACGAAAAATGTATTCAAGTCCAAGGTGACTATGTAGAAAAATAGTTTGTGAGTCAAATAATTAATAAATATTCATTTTGTAACCTAAAAATTGTTTTGTACTTCATTTAAAAATTAGGGAAACTTCCTAATTTCTTGGCAGAAACTAGAAATAACATATGATGAGGCGATGAAAAATTGGACGAACCACTAATCAATATATAATAATGATAATTAGGTGTTCTGGCAAAATAGTAAAAAATGTATGAATAAAAAATAAACTAATACGCAAAAGTAGCTCTGAAACTCGTCTAAGCTAATTAATATTGAATTGAAATACAATGAACAGGATGATGATGACGTCGCACTTGATGTCGTCATTAGTGTGGAGGAAAAGAACGAAATTGAATCATTTATGCACCACATCGTACACGCGCATCTACTAGTAGATACTAGATATATTTGGGATTTGAGAGATACAAATTTTGTGCATAGAGAGCAAAAACTAAAATAAACAAGTTTATTTTTAAAACATTTTTTGACGGCTACTGATAATATATGCAAGACATGCTACCAACGCATGATAGTAACTTTAACTTTGCTTAAACTGCTTGAGAATTTTAAGCCAGCAAAGTTGAAAAAATTTTATGCCAGCATTTAAAAAAAATATTGATTATTTAAATTAAGAGCTTGTCATATTTATATTACTATTGCAATATAATAATACAAGGTGGGCCATCTGTTGGTTTGGTTCTCATAATTCGAAACATAATCATCCCAAGTGCTTGCATGGTAATAAGCGACCTTGAATCACAATTTTTGGTAAGCTGATTCACGTGGCTCTAATGCACAAATCCATTTCCAAACTTTTTCGATGCAGACCCCCCACCGCCGCAATCGATTTACTGGGTTTTCTCACACCCCTCAACATATTAACTAACTAATGTTTGTGAGAGAATAAAAGTCATGGAGGTGGATCAGTTATTTTTTGGGAATGCTTTTTTCTAAATAGGGTAGAAGATTTTGATTGCAACAGAGCAACGCACCGTGCCATAAGCCTAAAATAGTTTGCAAAAACTCTATAACAGATACGCAAAATGTATTCAAGTCGAAGGTGACTATGTTAAAAAATAGTTTATGAGTCAAATAATTAATAAATATTCATTTTGTAATTTTTTTATAATTCAAAAATTTAAATAAATTTTAAATGATTCTTTTTTAAATTTCTTATTTTGTGTTAGTAGCTTTTAATGATTTTTATTGCTCATCCAAAAATTCAGATTCAATATCAACTGCGTATTCGTTGTCAAAATCACATTCGTCCAAGTCCATCTACTTCAGCATCGCTTCTGGTATTCTATAGATCGCCTTCACTGGGTGTAGAAGTTGGCACTCCAAGACCGCTAGAACATCCGAACAGCCGAAAGATGTTTCTTTTTATTTTTATTTTTTCTTTCGGATCGGACATAAGCTTGAGATTAATGGATCGCTAGTGTCCATACATCTGTGGAAAGCATCTTGAATGTTTTTTGGTCTGCAAAATCTGAAAGATTGCGGTGTGCGGTTAATCCAAAGAATTTCATTTAAATTGTTAGCCAGCTTCAATGGAGATCTTTGTCTCGTCTAAGGTATCTGATTCAGAACTTTGGAGTTTCTGCTTATAAATACTTTGCCCTGTTGAGCATATGTATGATGCCTCCAATGCACCTATCCATGACATTAATTTGGATCTTTTTGGTATGCCGTCCAGTATTTCTTTAGCCTTATCGC
>JBAMAX010000399.1:0-11884 GCA_037043745.1 Chymomyza amoena
AAAAATAGTAAAAATTAAGTAAACAATTTTTTTGCTGCTGATTCGATTTTTTTCTCACTTTCCTGGCTCGTTGGTTGCGGACACTTTGCAAACGTGTTGGTTCCAAGCTTCCCGAGTCTTTCGGGCATTAAGTACTTTCCAAAAACCCAGTGGTAAGTAAGTCAATGGCGAAGCAAAAGTAATATTAATTTTTATTAATATACCAAGTTTCTAAATGCTAAAGAAATGGAGAGTCCAAGGAAAAAAGAATGGACTTTACTGCGTCTATACCCACCCTAATAAGGAGCCAATAATTGCAAATTCCTCTGGACTCCCACATTCCTTTAACGATTAACGAAATAAGAAAAAATAGCATTATTTACAGATCCAGGCTTAGAGCACTTTTTGGGGCATGCTGGTTTTTTTCGAGGACATTTCTTTGGGCATGGTTTCTGTCCTTTTTTGCCACCCAATAGCCGGAATTTTTATTTACCAACACTTGGCTCCTGCCTTTGCAGCCTGAATCATGTTCATACCGGCTTTCGCTTTCGACGACATTTATAAGGGGCAAGATTTCAAGCGATTCTTGCCATCCTTATTTTTGCATGAAAAACTGAAAGGAACAGCTACTTAATGCATATTTTTTGACAATATATTTTCATTGAAGGGGAACACTACAAAAGATCAAAAGAAGTAATTTGGAATTAGAGTAAACGGGATTCAAAAAGCTTCTAGCAAAGATTGACTGCGGAAAATTTGACGAGCATTTTAGTCTTCTTCTAGATTGGTACGCTCTAGAAAATGCTAAGGCTTTCAAGTTGGTGGAGTGACCTGTACCCTGTAAAATGAGGAAGAATTGGAGAGGTAAAAGAAGAGAGATAGAAATCCGTTTAGAAACAGCAGCTGCCGTTTACCATCAAAATTATGATCGAGATGAAATGACAAAAAATGTTCCAAATCTAAGCCGTTAGTAATTTAATTATCTTCAGTCAAGTACAAAAATTATGGAAATCAGTTTACTACAACCAGAGATATTTGCTGTTGCACTTTTTTTTTATAATTTCGGAAATGCTTGTTTTTTATATCTTATAAATAAATAATCGAAGCCTGTTTCGTGAAAAGAATTCTTGACAGTATTTTCGGTTTCAGCATATCATTTTATTACGGCAACGACTAAGACATGTCAGGTTAGGTTCGGTAAGGGCTGCACACTTAGGCCTAAACCGGCCAATTGTGAAACCGCAGGTCTCTCTCTAACCCTATCTTCCTTATATCTTCCTTTTCCCCCTTAGAGGTAGTGCCCTATCCAGCCAATTCAACTGCTATTTCATTGCCTTATTTAATTTGGTGTCCTGGCATTCATTTGAGGCTAATAACAAATTGCTGTGCCATATCTTGAATAGAACATCGAGTTGGAGGATTGGATGATAGTGCTCGAAGTGACTTTATAGCTGAATTTATATTTATTGAAAATCGCTACAGTGATCCGGAAGTCGAAAATAATCCCGAATTTTCAGTTCTTCAGAGTAGACTCCACCTACTTAGTAGTTGAGCTACGAGCCTTCCCTCAAGAAATCAATACAGTCACTTTGACCTGGCCGAGCTCCCATTTCAATTACGATTCCCTAGGGACATCGGTGGTACATAATGTTGATGAATGCTTTAAGGGACACATTTGTGTCTTCTATTTGTGGGGACATATCCATTTAAAGTCCAATTCCTCTTTTACAGGTAAAGAGTGCAGCAGTATTAGCCTTCGGTACTGTGTCTGCGATATTTCGATTCCAAGTAACTTGAACTATCGATAAAGGACAAGACGGAACTTTTTGATTTGGGAGTAGATAGATAACAGATCTTATACTTTCAAGGAAAGATGATAAGCTCAGTTTTTAATGGATTAACGCTCGTTTTTGTTTCAATCGAGTTTAAGATGTTTTACATTCGACCGCCGCAATCCAAGAACTGCCCGTTACAGAAATTACTAAATAATAACACAAGCTCCCTCGAGCATTTTATGGAATCGATAAATCTTTGAAATTACTGTCACTTTGTGTAGACTTACAACCTTATAACTATGTGAAGCAAATTTTCTCATAACAAAAACGGAGCTCGAGCTGAACACATCAATAATACAATTAAATTAAAAAAAAAATTTATTTAAAAATCAAAAAGTTAAAAAGTAATTTTTTCGGTTTATTTTATTAAAATTAAGTTGATTCAATATTGTTAAATAGTGAAAAATGGACAGGATCTCAGGCACAGTAAGTCGTCGACTTGGCTGCTTATCCAACAACCGAAGTATAAAGTTCTTGGAATAATCTTCTGGCCCAGGAATTTTAGGAGTGGTTTCACAAATGTCAGCAATAAAGGGTCCTTCTTTGAACAATAAAACTCACAGTGTAATACCCAAGGACCAACACTCTGCGGTAAAGTCATAGCCAGTGTTTCTAATCATTTCCGGAGGCATATGGGATACGGTACCACAAATTATAACACAAATTATAATATAATTATAAATAACGCTTTCCCTTATACTCAGGTGCCAAACCAAAGTCAGCTAACTTGATGCGCAAACCGTATTTTAGCTTCTTATTGTGACGTACCAAAGGATTCGCAGGCTTGATATCACGAAGTATAATATTTGCAGCTAAGGATTTTGAGACTCCCCGATTCACTGGTTAGTCTGCGTCACTGTCCAAACGTTCCAATACCAAATATATAAAAAAATTCCTTTTATTGCAGTTTTCTGGTAGTCTCTAGCTCAGTGCAGTTGGGGACAGGACACGCAATGCAAATGTATCAATCATTTTTATAACATAGCGTTTAGGATGATGACGCTTTTTGTTATATCTTATCGTAAACTATTATGCAAGTTGATATCGATGTAGGCAAATCCTTATTGAAAAATTTTCTACACTTTTGCATATTCGGTGTTTCCGGCAGAACTTCCTTTCGCACAGGCCGCTGTTCTTCCTGATCACTGATTGTATAGGTGTAAGGAATAAAGGATTCTTGGCTATGGCAGCAAACGACAATGCAGCCATCCTTCTTAAGTGCCCCTGATTACAACCTAATCCGCTGTTTATTGGGTTCCTATTTTCCGTAGGAGCAGGACCTGCTGGGTGCGCGTTACAGGCTCTGCCACTTTGCTCACAATTCACTCCCGACAGGTTAATAGCTCCGATATTGACCCGAATAAAAGCAGGAGATTCAGCCTGTACATTGTGCCCCTGGTAACAATTCAATCCGCTGTTTACTGTGTTTCTATGCTTTCCTAAAATTGTCCGAAAATTGACCGATCCAACAGGAGCAGCCTTAATGGAGCTTATGGAAGTGCCATCGGAATGAAAAACTTTCCTTATGTCTGGCAATGGAATTTTGGCCGATAATATTTTTGTAACAGCATTCAACTGTTGCAGAAATATTGGGTATTCCGCTCTGGAAACGACCAACAACGCACCGTGAAATTGTATGCGTCGATGACTCATTAAAATATCCCTGATGGACTCTTCTGACTGACTCTGTGCCTGAACTACCGTACAAGCTTGTTTAGCTATGCCACTGATTTGCTGCCCTTTCTGGACCCAACATTTGGAATCCAAATTTATAGTTTATTCGACTGCGATCACAGATCCATTTTAAACATTAATTTAGGAGCTACGCACGTATTGTGATTTATTTTTTATTAAAGTTACTTAGTATATTTCCAAGCTTCCCGAGTCTTTCGAACATCAAATACTTTCTAGAAACACAGTGGTAAGTAAATCAATGGCGAATCAAAAGTTATAATTTTTTTTATTGATATATGCACTATAAATAAATACTTGACTGCATTTTCGGCTGTAGCTTATCATTTTACAACGGCAACGACTAAAACATGTTAGGTTAGGTTCGGTAATGGCGTCATACTTAGGTCTAAGCCGGCCCATTGTAAAACCGCAAATCTTTCTTTAATCCTTCTCCTGAGATAGGCACGCTAAAAGGATTCCCATCGCGTGGCTACGATGTAGCTAGCAATCCTCATCGGTTATTTAGATGCTAGCTCCGCTAGAATATGAGGGTATGCCATCCAGCATTTCCTTATCCGTATCGTTTTCCGGCTTGTTTACTATATCCTGAAGCTGCGATTCCGATTTATTTTGCATCCAGGGAGAGCTTTTTGGTTTGAGACTACGTTGCGACGTCTTTCATCTTTTTTCCTCCCCTTTTTTGGGTCACATAGATTTTGGGATTAAGGCTTACATTTAATTTCTGCGAATCCTTGCCCGGTTCGGCCTTGGAATTCTCATCAGCTTTTGTATTAGCAGAGACGGTGCCAGCTCACGTTAGAGTAGCACAGTTGATGGCATTTATTCAAAATACGTTAAAGGTATTCAAATTTTCAATGCCATTCAATCCAGAATTTAATTCATATTTAATTATTAACAATTTGTTTTACTGTTTAATCCCTTCTCCATAACCATATTGCGGACTTGCGAAAACTTTCAGTTTCAATAAGCCTGGGGTTAAAAAATTCAAGATCCGCTATGAGCACTACGCAGATCCGTAAAGAATGGTTTACCCAGAAACTGAATTCGTCTTCTAAGAAGCGCCGGGCAGTCGTATAGCAGGTGTTGGATGCTTTTTGTCCCTTCCTTATCTCCGCAGCTGCGGCAGAAATCGTAATGGAGAACGTGCAACCTCTCAGCCATATTGCCTAAGGTGCAGTGCCCCGTCATACCGCCTACCACTATCCTAGTCCTGTTTTAATGGAAGCCCAGAAGTCCATATGTTCGCCTTGGATCATATCTCGGCCAGAGTGCTCGGTAGATACGACAACCAAACAAAATGTCCAATTCTCTTTTCGCCAGAGCTCTAGCCGTCTTCATGATTTGCGATACGACGTTCCATAATGGCCTTTATGTAAGTAAAAAGTAAGCTGCCAGCGCTGAGCCGTTTCTGGAGCACTCGTCCACCGTCTCGTTACCAGAGACACCTATGGGACCCGGAACCCAGCAATAGGGTTGAGTGGTAATGGATACGGTTGAGCGCTATTACAGTCTATTTGAAAGTTCTAGCAAACACATAAATATTATAATTTTTTTAACTTTTTAAAATAATTTTTATTTCAGATGAAATTTTTGTCGGAACCGTGCTGCAATTCAAACATATTTGAGATGACGTCCGCTATTATCTTTGGTTTTATTGTAGCCTATTTGGCTAGATCATTTTTTTGAAAAAGCCAGAGCGAAAGATAAAATCGATTAGTCTCCAAACTCGCGCTGGTATGACAAATCTGCTAATTCAAAAGCTGATCAGAACTCCAAGCTTGTAACGGTCAAGAATTCGCAGAAATTTAATGTAAGCCCTAATCCAAAAAGTGGAAAAAAAAAAGATAATGACTGATGATGTTTCGCAGTGTCAAATAAAAAAGCTATCCCTGGATGCTAAAAATAAATTGGAATCGCAGCTCCTGGATTTAGCAACCGAGCCGGAAATTGACAAGGTGGGATACCACAAAAGCTACAAATAAATTTACTGATGAGCGCATTGAAGACAACACAATTACGCCTATGCAATTAATATACATTCGTATCTGTTATAGAGTTTATGCAAACCTTCTTTAAAAAAAGACGTGTCCTGTTTTTGGAGCCATAATTTGACAGATGTTTGGACTTCTTCGTTTGAAACAAAATGCTGCCCACTTGGTGCGAGATCCGGAGAGTAGGGTGGGTGATCGAAAATTTCCCATTTGAATTTTTCCAATAAAGTTCTCGTTTTTTGAGCAGAATGAGGCCGTGCATTATCATGAAAGAGTAAGATTTTTTTGGATAATTTTCCTGGACGTTTTCGTCTGATGGCATTTTTAAGCTTATTTAAAACTTCGCAGTAACGATCCGCATTGATTGTCGTACCAGGTTCCAAAAAATCAACCAACAAAACACCTAACTCGTCCCAAAAAACTGTGGCCATGATTTTTCCAGCAGAACGTTGAATTTTTGTTTTTTTTGGAGCACTTTCTTCTGGTTTCTTCCAAACCATGCTTTGACGCTTTGTTTCCGGATTCGTATGATGACACCACGTTTCATCACCCGTCACAATGCGTGAGTAGAGACTATCGCCCTCTTTCTTAACTATTTCAAAAAATTTTTGAGCAGCGACTATTCGTTGATGTTTATGGTTTTCGGTAAGCAGGCGAGGGACCCATCTTGCGCAAACTTTGCTGTAACCAAGCTTATCCTTCAAAATTGAAAAGATTGAAGTTCGGCCAATTTCAATATCAGGAGGAATCAATTCGAGAATATCATCGATGGTCAGCCGTCTGTCCTCTTCAATAATTTTTTGAACAGCTTCAATAGCTCTGTCCATAGTGGCTGTTTTTGGACGTCCTGCACGCTGTTCATCATGAACTTCTGAACGTCCCGCGAAAAAATCAGCGCGCCATCTTCGCACCATTTGCACACTCATACAATTCTCACCATAAATTTCCACTAGTTCACTGTGAATTTTGTTACTATTCAGTCCTTTTGAAGTTAAAAAGTGAATAACTGCACGCAATTCACAATTGGACACGTTTTGCAATGGTAGCTCCATGGTTGTTGTGTTTATACTGCTGAAAAAACTATTTTCGGTCACCAATACCAGTGCCGCTCTTATCGATAGACTCAACACTGATGTTGTGTTCACAAGAGAAACGCCAGACCAGGGAAACCTACTTTTTGAATACCCCTCGTATTATAGTTTAAAGATTAAAACAAAAAAAAATTTTATTCACAAAGCTATGAAATCAAAAAACTTTTATTTAAAAATATACGAAAAAAGGCGGTGCCACGCCTATTTCCCCAGCCAAAAATTCAATTGGTATTATTTAGTTGAATGCAAAAAACCAGACAAAAAAATATTCTGTAATTCTCGAGTTATTAATTTATGTAAAAAATAAGGGCTTTGGGTGCACTCTGCGAAAAAAATGATGTATATATTTACCTATATATTAATAAAAAGTAATATAACTTTTGAGTCGCCATTAATTTACTTACCACTGTGTTTTTGGGAAGTATTTGATGTTCGGAAGACTCGTGAAGCTTGGAAATATACTAAGTAATTTCAATAAAAAATAAACCAAAAATATTAGTTTTTCACTTTTTTTATTAACCCCCGACGCAAAAAGAGGGGTGTTATAAGTTTGACGTGTCTGTCTGTCTGTCTGTGGCATCCTAACTCCCGAACGCATGCAGTGATTTCAATTTAGTTTAGTATTAAAGGTGACTTATGTGCGAGTGTTTCTAGACATGTTTGAGCCGTTTAAAAGTTGTGGGGAGTGGAAGTGGGGAGAGTAACCGAATGTCTGCAAATATACTCGGATGGGGTCTCAAATAAGTATATTATAATATACTAAAGTCTAACTTAACCTAACCTACCTATGTATTAAAAGTATGAAATAAAAAATTAAATTTAAAATTTAAAAAGCCCGCGACACAAGAGCTAAAGTAATTTCCCTTTAAAAAGTAAAAAATAATAAAAGAAACTTAATGTTAAAGTACCTAAGAATCTATTAATAATTCTAAAAAATACGTCGCGTTGGGGGACCGCTCCTAAACTAACAATTTAAATACAAATAGTCTAATTAAGCAACAAAGATGAACTTAAAAACAAAATTAAGAAAATACTTCAAAAACTTTCATAGAATTACTTCATTAAATTTGCATGTAAGATACGACCGTCAACGACGTCTGCCCTCGTGTGTCCCTAGGTACTTTAACATTAAGTTTCTTTTATTATTTTCTACTTTTTAAAGGAAAATTACTTAAGTTCTTGTGTCTGGAGTTATTTAAATTTTAAATTTAATTTTTTTTAAATTTTGTTTTCTAATATTATTATTGATGTGTTCTGCCCGAGCTTGTACGGTAGTTCTGGCACAGCGTTAGTCAGAAAAGACCATCAGGGTTATTTTAATACGTCATCGCCGCATACAATTTCATCGCGCATTGTTGGTCGTTTCCAGCGGGGAATACCCAATGTTTCTGCAACAGTTTCTGAATGCTTCAACTAAAATATTATCAGCCAAAATGCCATTGCAAAACAACATAAGCAAAGTTTATTATTCGGATGGCCACGACAACATTTTTCTGGGCTATGACGTTAGTAATTACTTAGTTCAAGTTTCAAAGTTTGATGGATCAAATGATTAGCTAGCTTTAGTAGATAAATGGCGTGTGCAACTATATATGATCCGGTCTAAAGTTGAAAAGTTACTCTTTCTTCAGGTATTTGGCGACATGATGTTTTTTAAGATCGGGATCAGATGATGTGGCAGCTTCAGCATACAATGCTGTCAAAAGTTAAAAAGTCACTCTTCAGGAATTGGGAGAGATGATGGCGTTTAATATAGGGATTTTTGACTTATATAAGAGAATCAATTTTATTCTAGATAGCTAAACCAAATTTTTGGAAACAAAGCAGTTCAGAATCGGACACATTAAGGGACACCAAGATTATCAAAAGATAGATGAAATCCATGTGCGTTAAATAGAAAATTTATCTTTGGAAATAACGATCCATCAGTTCCTAAAAGTCTTTAAATATGAGTATCTAAAAGAAAGATTATCGCCATCCGAGTCAAAGTTGGTAAATTTAGTTTCAAAAACTTTTGCTCCGCAGCGGTTGCTTCTGCAAACCTTTCAAGATCCAATGGTTTCTGGGTATAAAAAAGATGTTGTCAAAATATTTCTGGCTGGTTATGAACTAGTTCAGCTTCGTGAGCAAAATGGTATGTATATTGGATTTCCTTTAATGCGTTAGCTGTTTCAGAGTTCACTCAACAGTGTTCCTTTTTAGATTGATGCTCATGTTGGGAGATATATTCGCTGGAACTGGAAGAACTGGAAACAAGGTTGCATTTTAACTTTATCAAACACTGTGTCAAGTGATGTAAAACATTTATAGAATAATCTTGTTAACACTGGAAAACTTTTCATACTTGTCAAATTGGCAGCTTTATCGATAGTTTTCTTAAGCTCCTCTGTGTAGAGCCTAGAATTAAATTAAAAGCTATAAAAAAGTGTAAAAAATGGAAGCCACAACTCAAGAAGTGCGCCATGCAAATCCTGCTAGCAAAATTGAAGCAGGATTGCAGCAATTTCATCCATCTCACAGTGCCAACGTCATGCTACAAAAGGATGGAACCGTGGCGTTCCGACAAGGAACTGGACGCTGCTTGCTGTTCTCCAAAAAGCCTTTGCTAATGGGCGAGACTTTTATCATCGAGTTTACGACTTTTAAGACTTTTAAAGTACCCTCACGGATTGACATGGTTATGGGATTAACACTAGATCCCAATGCAAATGCATTCATACAAGAAATGGAGAGTTTGGTAATCGTTGGACCGCCATATTTCCAAGAGCAATCCAACTTCTTATATCCACGCTCAGTGGAGTCGAGCTTAGAAGCAGACGAGATTTTTGTACGTATCGTCTTTAAGGTTGTGCCGGTGTATAACAATCCGCAGAAAGCTATGTTGGAAGTCATACTCAATGGCAGGAGCATAGGTCCTTTGAACAAAGCCATTGAGTTGCGTGAAACTCCTTTTCATATTGCGTTGCTCTTTTTGGAGCCAATCAAAAAAGTAATAATAGTACAGACTAAAGGAGTGTCTACTTTACAAAACGTTTGTCGAAACGTCCTAAGGGAACATCTTAAAGTTGATGAAATTGAGAAATTAACTCTGCCAAATTGTATCAAAGGATTTTTGACCAAGACAGACTATTAGATGCAGCAACCAATATTGAAGATGACGCAAGGATCAATTTGAAAATAAAAGATAAAACTTTTCTTATACCATTTATTATTCAACCTGTGACGCACCTTCTGTGCTAATAAATTCTTTGCGGCTAAAAAATTTGTATCTTTTATATCTATGAGGAAAAATTGCATTTTTGTTAGTTTTTAATTACTCTAAGAATTTTTTAGAAATTATCTAAGGGAGTAAAAAACAACATGCCCCAAACTTTCATAGTTACATAGGACACAAGATCAAATGTATTTTTCTTTTGATATTGAGAATATGTAATGTTCAGAGATTCCCTTTTGAGATTTCGACGCTACCTTTTCTAAAGAACTGTTTCGTTTTTCTTTGAGATCTCGGTTAAGCCGCAGAAAGAGAAAGAAATCTAGCAGTGCCTGATCTGGACTGTAAGGTAGGTAGGTTAACCTGGCAACTCTGTGATTGGCCCAAAACCAAATCTTCGATAGATAGATGCAAAATCACTAAAAATCAGACAAAAGCTTGTGTGTTGCTCAATGTCTAGGAATGCAATCCCGTCCATAGCCAACCTTCATACCTTACACATATACATTCAGTGATCAGGAAGAACAGCGGCCTGTGCGAAAGGAAGTTCTGCCAGAAACACCAAATATGGAAAAGTATAGAAAATTTCCCAATAAGGATTTACCTGCATCGACATCAACAATGGTCCATCAGCTGTCGGCAATGAACGTGGAGAGATTTGCAAAGAGTTCATTGTGGAAACAAAATTATATATTTATCTATATATTCAAAAAAATTAATATAACATTTGCTTCGCCATTGACTTAATTACCATTGTGTTTTTGGGAAGTATTTGACGTTCGAAAGACTCGTGAAGCTTGGAAATATACTAAGTAATTTTAATAAAAAATAAACCAAAAAAATTAGTTTTGATGGCGTGAGAAGATATAATATCCGTAGTCTCGCCGCGCTTCTAGCCGCCACCGACTTTAGGAAAGTTCTCACTGATTCCAGGTTCAGAATAACAGCCAGAGCCACCATAGATCCGGTGATACCTAGGCAAGCCGCTGCTTGCACCCTCTGAAGGTTGTTTTCATCAGATCAACGCTCCATAAGTTGGGATAGGTCTGATGCCTGCTGTCTAAGCCCAGTGAATTATTTACGGTTGCAGTCTCCATTTCCCACCAAACGTATTTTTGAAGGTACAATAAGCACCTAACGCTCTTTTCATTCTTTCTTCCGAGTTTCTTTTCTTAATGCATCCGAGGTCGACGGTATTCTTATATCTCTGCTTGAAAAATACTACACTAATCGGGAAGTGGGAAAGACGGAAAGACTCCTGAATATTTAGTTCCGCCTTTCCTTGAGCATTTTATGAAATTGTTAAATCTTTGACTGTCAACCTTATAACTATCTAGACAATTTTGAGGATTCGACGAAAGCAGCCCGATCAGCTATGGGCATAAAGGCCAGACTACCCAGATCCTCGAAAAATGGTTTATTCACAAACTGGGTTCGTCTTCTAAGAAGCGAAGGCAGTCGCATAGCAGGGATTGTATGCTTTCTGTCTCTTCCTCATCACTGCAGAATTACAATGTTCTTTGGACTTTCGTCTAAGGTGACAATAAGTCGGGGAGGCGGAATGAAAGCTTGGACGAAAGCTCTTCAGAGAAGATGCCTGCTCCTGTGCCCTCATCCATCTTCGAACCATCAGTACAGATTGTCAGCTCCTTCCTGTTTTTCCTCTAATCGAATGTGTATTCGGAGGTTTCTGTATTCGAGGAATCAATTTTTGACATATATTTTTAATTTTTTTCCATAACCATAATTCAGAATTATTCCGAAAATTTTCAGTTTCAATCAGCCTGAAGTCAAAAGTTTGAAGATCATCGTACTCCACGAACTGCTCATCTCCAAAGCTAAGTTGCATTTGGCTTCAAATTATAGTAAATATTAACACAAGTTCCCTTCAGCATTATATGGAATCGTTAAATCTTTGAAATTATTGTCATATTGTGTAGACTGTCAACCTTATAACTATGTTAACAAATTTTTTCATAACAAAAACGGCGCTGGAGCTGAACACATCAATAATACAATTAAATTAAAAAAAAAATTATTTAAAAATCAAAAAGTTAAAAAGTAATTTTTTCGGTTTATTTT
>JBAMAX010000401.1:0-71361 GCA_037043745.1 Chymomyza amoena
ATTTCATCCAGCCATTCTTTGTAATGTTTTTGTTAATATATCGTCGTTCTATTACGGCTTCAGTATTTTCATTGCAAAAGTCGATTTTTAATGTTAAAATTTAAATTTATAGTTTAAACAGAATTTCAAATTTAAAAGTAAAAAGAAAAATTTATTTTGGTTTACTCTTAAACGAAATTACTTGTAAAAATTGCAAAATGCTACGATTTGGTTCAACGCTGCGAAAGGTGCTCGTCCCATTCCATAAGGCATGCTTTAAGCAAGCAGTCAGTTGCGTGCGCAGATTTTCCAAGGAAGTCGATGGCTTGCCTCCAGCTCAAGAAGTCAACACCACCAGCTTTGGTAAAATAATGATTACTGTCTTTGATATTTTTGATTTGGCCCATGTTGATGAAGAATTCGCGAAGAACTTCTGCGGCAAACTTCCGTCGCTACGGAACGAACTACCACATGTATTCGATAAGGCATTCGAAACGGAATCGCTTGAACATACTCCCAGTGGAATCTTTGCTGATATAGCAGACGAATTATTCAATTCTATCAACCTTTGTGTATCCCAAGATAAGAATGGGGAAGAGCTTGCATCAATGGACAAACAAGATGGTATACAGCAAAACGAAGTAAATGCAGTCAAGAAGAGTTCAAAATAAATTTATTGTCAAACAAAACGCTGGGTAATGGACATACAAGATGGTATTTATCAAAAAGAAGGTGCTGCTGTTTCAGATAGGTTTGCTGCAAGGACTTGGGTCAAACTGACGCCCACTCAAAGTTGGAACCAAAGCAATGAGCTTGAGTAAACACTGGGGTGCCTAATGCTATACTTAAGCATAGGATAAAGGATTGTCTTAGGTGCTCAGCATATTGGAACCTTTCCAGTATTTGTTATTCACATTTGCGGTCTTAACAAATTTTACCCTATTTAAATAAATTATAATGTGCCATCAAAAAAGCGTTGAGCTTTTCTTAAATTATCAATGTAAATAAAAATTTTAATAAATAACAGCAATAAAAAATTACATATTGACAAAAGACAAAAAACTAACAACTTGTATAGACTAATCGTTTAAAGCAGTTGTGAATTATAAGCAAACATAACGCAATTGTAAATATGACTATCGAATATAATTGATATAAAATAAAGCTGCCTTGGTCTCTAGACCAAATTATTATCATAAACTTTTTGCAGCTTTTAAAGCCGTCCCCAGCCCGTAACTCTTCATGTTCACGATCCTGGTGGACAATTAAGGGAAGAGTTCTTTCAAGTTTGTCGAGAAAATCAATTTTTTTAATAAAAAATGAAAGCTACATATTCGTAGAATATGTGTACGAAAAGGATTTTTTACGACGCGTTCTATATTTAGAGATACAGAGCGTCTTGAAACATAAATTTAAATAAACAAAAAATATTTTCAATTCCATACTACTACAATAGGCTGGAGAACTGAAATTGTGGGTCGATGTTCTGCGTACAGAGGCAGACAAGGCCAAAGCCATTTTTCAGCTGCCATTTGAAATTTCGTCGAGATAAAAATTGCCTGTTGACTGATAGCCAGTAACAGTTACCAATCACAATGTGAAGTTCTGTATGCCTTTCGTCATGCGACTGATAAATTCCCCAGGCTTCGTTTCTCTTTGTCGACCTTTGAAAGATTCAATTATTTGCATGATCGAAACCCTGGCCTCTAAACGAGCCCAAATAAATAAATAATTGAATCAATCATTTTATTGCTACTTGGGCATAAGTTGTTCTGCGATCCCTTGACAAGGTTCTCTTGTGCCCCTTCATGGCTCAGAGCTCTCCCAAAAGGTCCCATTGCCCTGCATAAACGATGCATTTCAGTATTTGCTTTGGACTTAGGGTAAACAGCGATCTCCGGTGGGCTCGTTTCATTTGGTAATGAGAGAGTTGCAAAGGTTAAAATGGTGTGCTATGACTGGTACGTTCTCGCTAACGTCGAGATCAAAACTGAGTAAAAATCTAATCGTCTTTCAAATCGATAGACGATATTAACTGATATTAACGATATTAACTGATTAACTGAAAAAAATTTCTAAACTAGAATGTTGCTTAGTAGGCGTTGAATGCTTTGTAACTTTCAATGGAGTTTAAACTTACGACTGAAAACATTTAGTTCAACGTTAAACGCAGAAGTAATAAGTCGTATACTAAAAGTAATGCATCACGTGCGGGAAAAACAAAATATAAATAAATTTCGGAAAAAATATCTTGACATCAGGAAGCTGGTTTGGTTGCTCTTTCATGAGGCTGGCCTAAAACGCCTGGCACCGCTACAGTTCTTGGTGGCAATGGTTTTGGAAATGCCGAAAGTCATCTTCGTCAGAAATTTGCCTGTACGTGTAATATGTTGCCCAAAAGTTATTTTATCTGAAGAAGGTAAGTTAAAAATAATCAAAACTATTGTGATAACTGTGAGTTGGCGTCTTTCCATTAGGACCTTCTGCATACTCCTGACTTACACGGTTGGAGGAATTACCTGTTCCCAAGAAGCTAGCAACAATCTTTAGCTGTTTGAAAGAGAATCGATAGGCCGAAAAGGTGTGACCATTAGTCGTCCTACACAGCTATAAACTGGTACACCGCTCGTTTGAGTCGCAAAGGTGCATCTCTCTTGGAGGTCCTTTTTGTCGGATCTACTGGTGTATAGAGAAAAGGTAAATACCCCTGTGATGACCATTGCCATGCTATTATAGAGACTGGATCCTGACGTACCAATTCGTACGTCTTGCTTAAATATTATTTGTTTAATTAATATTTTCACATTTTTACACAGCGGAGCTACAGAGAGGTTCCAGAAGCCGTTTCTATGGCAAGGCCTGAAAAATTGATGATGACGTATCGCAAGGCTGCTCAATTGGTAGAGAACCAAAATCGCTGCCAGACGGAATACTCACTGGTTCATGCTGCAAGGACTCTTTGCCGATCACCGGCTTGCAAAGCAACCAAACTATCTATGGATCAAGTGCAAACTCTGATGAGCCGTCTAGTCCAAGGCGTCATTTATAGGGATCCCATTAGATCGTACCACTTAGTGAAATTTCTGGCTGAGTAACTGCAAGGAATTGAATTTCTTCGACAGTAATCATATTGCTGAATTCCATCTTGAAAGTAACTGAGTGTATTGTCTTCTATGTCAGGTTCCACTTCCATTTCGTCTTTTTTTCCTTGAGTTTCGCCAGTTACATAATCCATTTCCTCTGCAGTCTTAGTTTCGGTTATTTTAGCTTCTATTCCCGATAGTGAAGTAGATGCGCCATTATCATCTTCTATAGACGGTTCACCAGAAATTACTGCTTCCATTTCGTTTGTACTGATTTTAATATTTAAAAGTATTGAGTTACTTTAAAAATGAATATACGTCTAGTCCGGCTGAGATCTAGTAATGAAGCCCCGCTTACTCAAGTCCGCTTTGCCGTTACCTTTTTGGAGCGTTAATTTCAAGCAGATCTATAAACAACTGTCCGTATTATCATTTTACATTGCGAATAATATTTATTTTAAAATACATAAATTTAAGAACTATTCATGAACAAAATTATAAATATTTTATACCCAACCAACAATTATAAAGATTATAAAAAAATTATATTGGTTTTTGTGATTTTAGATTTCTGCACTAGGCAAATGCTAAGAGGCATATTAGGTTTATGCAAATCTGTATAATATAGAGGTGTACTTGTCAGAGATCTCTATTTGAATAATCGATATCATCATGAGGACAAAAGATAATAATCTAATATAAACAAGGCCATTAGTCTGAATGTTGGAATCGACTAAAGAGACAAAGATTACTTAATAGGCAACGCTGACGGAGGAAAGTTTCTCAAAATTCGGGCGTTAAAGTTATGCCACAAAATAAAGTCTTTGTGCAGGAGTTTTTGTTTTATAAATAGAATACAACAAAAATATATTACATACTAGACATGGTTTGAGCTCCAGAATCGAAACTTATTTTTTGAGCTGTTGCTGCATTTATATTTTAGGCAGTATATCTATATATATAGAAGAAACTTATGTTTTACGTGTTACGGATGTTCTCATGAACGCTTCGACGAATTTCAAATCTGATTTTGGTTAGAAGTTGTCAATACGGAGGTTTTAAGTCTAGGTTCGTGAGATGTGCGTGTTTTTTTTGAATATCGGTTTTTGTGTGTATATTGCCATATATACAGAAACTGGTATTGTGGTTAATCAATGTTCGAGGTCAATTATTGAGAACAGTGAATGGCAACGTATCGAGAGGCATGTCAAAAATTGAATTTGTTGGAAAATGATTTGCAGTGGGATCAAACTTTAGCAGTTGCTGCTATTACGGCTCATCCATATTAAATACGTGTTCTATTTGCAATTATTTTGGCAAAATGCTTTTCATCAAATCCACCTGAATTGTGAATAAAATATCAAGATTATTTATCATAAGATATTTTGTTTCGAGTACGTCAAGCAAAACGTAATCCAGTGATGAAATTTACGCCGGAAGTTTACGATGAATCATATTGAAGATCTATGCTTGGCGTTGGCTAATAAAGCATTGGGACACTTGGGAATGCCGTCTCCTAATCGATCATTGCATGATGTATTTCAATTGGAAGAAATACAATGAATAAATTAATTATTAATCGTACTGCCCAAAAACGTGAAGATCGCAATGAACGTGAAAGAATTCGGTTAAGACGCGATATTCGACAAATAATGGTGCCAGTTTGAATCGAGCTGCAAACTAATCTAAAAATCGTATATTTTTCCAGATAAGCTAACTAGAGAATCCTACGATGTTTTTGCACTTTAAGAGTATTAAAAAAGTTTGGGCAGCACAACGTCTGTCGGGCTCACTAGTTAATTATATAAAAATGACTTATTTTCAAAGGACGTTAACATATTTTTTTCTTTTAACGTTAAAAAAATTTGTAGTAGAGTGGAGTATTATCAAAAACTATCGTTGGTCAAGACGTTTATTTGAAAATTGGTCTCATAGTCAAAAAGCAATTCAGAAATTCTTAACGATGCATATCCGGTTACCAATTCCCCCCCAATTCCGAATTTATCACACTAGCGTCTATCTGGCTCTACTCCTCTGCCGACTTTGACTGCCTTGATCTTGAAAAAATATATTAAAGTGATTTCCAGAGATTAAAATACTTTGCCATATAAAGCTAGCAAGCTAGGCCAGAGGCACATTCATTTTAAACTCTTTTATATGTTATAATACAAATATTATATTATAATAAATTTTAAACGATTATATTGCACACACACACACGCTATGGAGTTGGTATATAAAAAACATTATATAAAGTATCTGTATGTGTGTGTGTCGAGGCAGTGCAACGACAAAGAAGTGAAAAGTAATCTGGATTTGAATAAAATTTTAATCTGAGTATTTGTTATTATGTATTTTCATCCTGGCGGCATTTGCGAGTTGAATTCGCGCGGAAATGTCGAGAGATGAAATCCAATGCGGATTTCTTCAGTTTGCACTCTGTTGATGTTCTGTGCTGCAGATGAAGATGAAGAAGCTGTAGATGATGCTGAGATGTTGCCGGAGACGAGACGTTGCTGCAGTTGCAGTTGCTACAGTTTGCTGTCATTTTTGTTGTTGTTGCAATTACAGCGCTGAATAAGCAAGGAGGAACCCAAGTCAGGAGCAGAGTCGGAGTCGGAGGCAGAGTCGAAGTTGGAGGCATCTGCCCAATGGCTGACTGACAATACACTGCAACAAAAGCAACACAGAAATACAAAACGTAATCGTCGTGTCAGAAAATAAAAATAATAATACTGAATACCAAAAAAAGAGCAAAAACAACAAAAATAGAAATACAAGTGGTCCGGCCGGCTGGGAACAGCCGACTTGGACATACCCTACTTAGTTTTCAAAGCGATTAAAAACCATTTTATTTCAGATTCACATAATTTGGAGTTGGGAGGAAGTTTTATATTTAAGTGAGTCATCTCAATTTTGATGAAAGTAGAGTTCTAATAAACTTTTCAGCTTAAATTGAACTTCTGAGAAAACGAAGTCAAGAATTTCTTGCATTGCAAATGATATTTTTTTTCTTTATTTATTTATTAAGAAGTAGCACTTCATTCGTAAAACTTCGTTTTGGATCAAATAAGCTTTTTGTAGATTTTTGAAAGAAAATTTTAAAAAATTTTAAAAAACAGGTAACTTCCTTTGACTAATCCCATTTAGTTTCTTCAAAAATTTCAGAAACTGCCCCAATTATTACTGTTGATATGTTCTGAAATGAACAAGTATGACGTCATAGTGCATAGTGAGCGAAGCAAGCGATGCCTAAGAGGCTACTGGCAACCTATACACATCGACGAAAATAAGTGAGGGCCATTTTTGGAACTGAATTCCGAAAATATCAAACAATATACTATATTTTTTTTGTATATATTTTAATCCAAGAATGAAGAATATAAAAGTATGTATTCCAAAACTTTAATTCTACCGTACCTTTGTGCGGCAATCATCGCAGTTCGATTTGGATAAAAAAAAGATTTTTTGTAGATTATTGCAAGAAAATTATTTTAAATTATCTTTTATTGCCTCCAATCTCTCAAAAAAAAAACGTTAACTTCCTTTGACGGATCTCATATTTATAAAATTTGTTTCTTTAAAAATTTTAGAGTGTATCCAAATTTGAACTAGAACGGAATTCCAAAAATATCAATCTTTATACTTTTTTGTAATTCTGTTAATAAGGGTCAAGAATATAAAAGTATTCCAAAACTTTAATTATACCTTTAGGCATATCTTGGTTGAAAAAAAATTGTTTGCACGATATAATAGTTAATTAGGCGGTTTTTCGGAATCGCAATATTTTTCCAAAATAATAAGCTATCTTTTCTTTCGAAGCGAAGACCCATCCAAAGTGTAGAGCCATTACAAAGAATTATATACCTACACGAAAAATGTTCTTATTTTATTATATAAAATAAAATATAGCCGATGAGCCGAATTTTTATATGTTCGAAAGACGGATTTTTGTCATCAAAAGGGAATTTGAAAGCTTGAAGAAGCACAAGGAAGTGTTCGCACTTAGGCATAATAAAGCTCCAAAAAAAAAAAAAAAAATTTGTATAATTGCTAACAAATTATGAAAAGATTTTCAAAAATCTGAAATAATTATCTATTCATGAAATATTTTCACAAATTAAATTTAAACTAATAAGCAAAAAGAATTAATCTAAAGCGACTCCGGCAGCTCCTTTTGGACATAAATTTTCATTAACTTTATATAAGCGGGAGAAGTGGGCGTGCACCGAACTGTCTGAAACTTTTTCTAAATTTTGCAGTAAATTTCTACAATTTATGCACACACTGTAGCTATTCGGACCACTGTGCGTTTTTGCATCTTGTAATTAGTTCAAGCCTTCTACCTATCGCATATAAGGTCCTTACGAGCGTACTGTGTGAAAGACTGAAGCCACTCGCCAAGGCACTGATTGGACCTTATCAGTGCGGCTTCAGACCTGGCAAGTCCACCGTCGACCAGATATTCACACTACGCCAAATCCTGGAAATAACCCACGAACATCAAGTCGACACTCACCACCTGTTCGTCGACTACAAAGCAGCTTTCGATAGCCCAATAAGGGATCGCGTATATGCCGCAATGTCTGAGCTCGGTATCCCTGTGAAGCTGATAAGGCTTAGCAGAATGACGTTGAGTAATTCCTGCAGCTCCGTCAAGGTAGGAAGGGACCTCTCCGAGCCTTTTGATACCGTGCGAGATTTCAGACAAGGCGACCCCTTATCATGCGACCTCTTCAACTTCGTCATGGAGAGCGTTCTGCGGAAGGCCGGCGTACATCGCACTGGCACTATCTTCTACAAGAGTGTCCAGCTCCTCGCCGACGACATCGACATCATTGGGTATAACAAACGAGATGTCACCGCGGCCTTCAGTGCTATCGAACGGGAGTCTGCGAAAATGGGTTTGGCGGTAAATGAGGGCAAAACGAAGTATATGCTGTCGACAAGTAGGGACGTGCGGCGGCTTAGGTCCCAGATTACGGCCGACAGCTATACTTTCGATGTTGTCAAGGAATTCATCTACCTTGGCACCGCCGTTACCACCGACAACGATGTCAGCCTGGAGATCAAGCGCAGAATCACTCTTGCCAACAGGTGCCATTTCGGTCTCAATAGGCAATTGAGTAGCAGAGACCTCTCTCGCGCGACAAAACTATCACTCTACAAGGCACTCATCCTTCCAGTGCTTCTTTACGGCGCGGAAGCCTGGACCGTGTCGCTAACTGATGCAGCTGCCTTGGGAGTTTTCGAGAGGAAAGTACTGCGCAAGATCTTTGGTCCTATTCGAGTTGGCGATGACTACCGCATCTGCACAACTGTATGAGCTCTTCAACGACATGGACGTTGCTCAGCGTATCAACATCTAGCGGCTGCGCTGGCTCGGACATGTCGTTAGGATGGACGAGGATGCTCCAGCTAGACGTGTGTTCGATGCGGTAGTCAGCGGCCGTCGGCGGAGAGGACGACCGTGTTTGCGTTGGAAAGACCAAGTGGAAGGGGCCCTGTCTTCGCTCGGTGTGACCAACTGGAGAAGGCGCGCGCAATGCAGAGGCGCCTGGAGAGATGTTTTAAGGCAGGCCGTAATGCGGTAATCGGGTTGTTATGGCCACATAAGAAGAAGAATTAGTTCAAGCCGTGTCTGATATAAGATGCAGCTTATTTTGCTTTATTAACTACTTATTATATTTGTTAAATTATTTTTATATAAAAACTTTGTAGGTTTTGTAAGTCGGGACCCGCCACTGAACTGCACTGAACCGAAAATATGTCTGCTCCAAACTTCTTTTTTAACTCTCACATTTTTCCCATCCTTGGCATAAAGTATCTGAAAGTACGCCATTTTGTCCTTTTTTAATCGTGCTCATTTTCAACTTTTCGACCAACTTAATATACACTTCATTTCCAAATTACAGTGTATAAAAACAAAAAAAAAAAAAAAAAGAAAACTAAAATAAGAACTCACACACAGAGCCAGGACCAAGACCGAGAAGAGAATAGGAAGAAAACTATTTCGAACAAAGGCATTATAATATGCTGATATTAAAATTCTCGTATAAGAAGAAATCTCCATTTCTAAGTGTGCGACTAGGTATTGTTATTTTGCTTTAAAAACTGTGTTGTATTTTTAAGTAGGACATGTAAAGTGAGCTGGGATTTGGGTCCGAGGTGTAGGGTGGGGGTGGTTGTGGGAAATTCAAATTTGATTTCATTTTACAGATTAAAATGCAAATTGTCATAGAGCCGACAGATACATGGCAAACAAGTGACTTATATACATATGTATCTATTGTATATATGTATGTATATGTATATACAATACATAGCTATCATATGTGCATGTGGTGCGTGCGTGTGTATGAGTGATTATTAATCTCCTGTTGTTAATAATTTCATTCGGATTTCCTATTTCCAATCACGTGCTGATGACGCTGGCGTTTGCATCACTTTGGATGCGTGCCAAAGTGGAGATTTGCACGTGGCGCTGATAGAGCATAAACTGTAACTAATTTAAGTAAGCCAACGCGATGCCATGAACTGGGCAGGTGAACTGGGCCGGCCGCCCCTAAGTGGTTACTGGGGTGATGGGCGTGACTGGGTGTCAGGGTGCCTCTCGCTCTTTGCTGGCTCTTTGACTCTTGGCAGGCACGTGATGAAGCTGCGCAACTTGCAGCTTGCTGCATCTTGCCCAGGTGACATGGCTGCAGACAGCTGCACGTCGCGCTGCCGCTGCCAGCTTCATACTAGTACTATTTTATAAGCCAATCCAACAGCTACACCCGATCACCCTGCTCCCTGCTATTTGTCATATGCCACAAGACCCCCTCCCGACCCACTACTACCATTACCATGTTGAGGCTTGCAACAGCATAAATACGTGCAAATTTGGATGATTCCATTTACATTATGGCCACAGTAGTATGCGGCGGCAGGGACGACTCTAAAGCAGCTCAAGCAGTCTCTTACCAAAGACTCTTAGCAGCCGCAGTTCAGCTGCAGTACAGTGAAAACTAGCTAAAAGGAAAACCAAAAAAAAAAAAAAATTTTGGGAAAAAATTTATAAATCTTCAAATTCTGCATAAAATAATTAAAATAAAATATATATATATATAGAAAGTATTTCTTGTTGAGCGTTGATGAGTAGTAAGGAATTTGTCATTGAGGCGCTTCCTTATTTTTTTATTTTTTTCTGAAAGGGTTTCTCACAAATAGTTATTTTGTACCATACGCTTATATTAAAGCAAAAGACTCCGCTTTCCGCATCACTAAGCAGTAAGTCTTTTGTTGGTATTGAACTAAAATGGAAGGAACTAATCCGTTCCTTTCCCATGTGACAACCTCTGTCCCATACCAGCGCTGGGCAGTCACAGAGAATAAGTCTGGTGGTTTCATCGTCTTCCACACAGAGTCTGCACTCTGAAGAGTCCGATAGGCCAATTTTCTGTATATGGTATCTTACAGTGTGGTGACCAGATAGGTAAGCTACCAGAAGCACTTTTTCTTGACGAAGCCCCGGCAGGAAAAACCAGTATCGCCTATGTTGTGCTACAGCCCATTTGTTTATCATGGTTTTGATTGTGGACCAAAGAATACCACAGAAAAGCGCAGGAGATGTAGTCAGGGTGTAGGCACCCTGTCGTGCTAGATCGTCAGCGATCGTATTACCATTCACTCCTGAGTGTCCAGGTACCCAACATAGCACGACTTTGTTCCGGGCGGAAAGGGTTTGGAGGTAGTTATAGCATTCTTTAACCCTCCTGAAGGAGTTGCTCTTCATAGAAAAATTAGGGCTTTACTTTTTCTCATCGAAGTATACACAAACTAGTGAGCCCGACAGACGTTGTCCTGCCCAAACTTTTTGAATACTCTTAAAATGAATAAACATCGTAAGACTCTCTAGTTAGCCTATCTAGAAAAATATAAGATTTTAAGATTAGCTTGCAGCTCGATTCAAACTTGCACCAATATGAGTCGAATGTCGCGCTTCACGGGTCTGTCTTAATCGAATTCTTTCACGTTCATTGCGATCTTCACGTTCCTGGGCAGTACGATTAGATTGATATTTAATTTGATTCGTTGCATATCTTCCAATTAAAATACATCATGCCATGTTCGATTAGGAGACGGCATTCCCAATAGTCCTAATGCTTTATTAGCCATCGCCAAGCATAGATTTTCAATATGAATTAAAGCTTCATTGTAAACTTCCGACGTAAATTCCATCTCTGGATTACGTTTTGCTTGACGTAATCGAAACAAAATATCTTATGATAAATAATCTTGATATTTTATTCACAATTCAGGTGGATTAGATGGAAAACATGTTCCCAAAATAATCGCAAATAGAGCACGTATTTGATATGGATGAGCAGTAATAGCAGCATCTAATAATTTTCCAACAAATTCAATTTTTGACACGCCTCTCGATATGTTGTACACAATACGCCATTCACTATTTTCAATAATTGAAAAGTTGTTGGACCTCGAACATTGATTAACAACAATAGCAGTTTTTGCATATATGGCAATATACACACAAAAACCGATATTCGCAAATGTATAAGTATATCTCACGAATCAATACACACAAACACATCGCAATAGGCCTAAAGCATCCGTATTGATAACCTCTAGCACATGCAAAAATCAGATTTGTAATTCATCGAAGCGTTCATGAGAACATCCGCAACACGTGAAACATAAGTTTCTTTTATATATATAGATAATTGGAAAGTTTTATCTCGACAAAATTTAAAATGGCGGCTTTTGTCTGCCCCTGCACGCACAATAACAAAAACTAGGTAAATTAAGGCAAGTGCGGATTTAGGATTTGATCTTGGGCGGGTTCTTCATATCGAGGTATTCATATGTTAGAGCTCGCAAAAGAGTTTGGAGCCATTTTTGCAACTTTTAGGTAGGTCCAGACGCTGTTCACTTCACAGCGTTCATCTGTTCGCTCAGAAGCTCTCTGCCGCTTATCATAATTTGTCGAATAAGCTAGCATTGAATGCGTCTTGTCCACGGGTTATAGGCCATGTGACGTAACATTTAATCGAATAAGAGATGGCTTAAAAAGCGCATTTAAAAGTTAAAAAAAATAACAAAAACTAATTTGAAAAAAATAAGCAAGTGCGGATCCAGGTATATACATATATCAGAGCTCGCAAAAGATGGTCAACCCATTTTTCCAGCTTGTGGGAGGGTCCGCACGATGTTATATGTGTGTTCGCTCCGAAGCTCTACGGCGCTTATACTAGTTTGTCAAATGAGCTAGCATTGAATGAGTCTTGATTGTCCACGGGTTATAGGGTAGGCTATGTGACATCACGTTCCAACTAATGAAAGTTTGCTAAATAAGTGCATTTAAAATGCGTCTTAATTGTCTGACGTGCTATATGGCTATGTGACGTCACATAATAAGCGCATTTCAAAACAAAAATACCAAAAAGTATTGTAGTTTAAAAAAAAATGGCAGGGTCGGATCTGCGATCTTGATCAGAGCTCGCAAAAATTTTGAATCAATTTTTTCAACTTTTGAACGGATCCAGAACCGAACTAGTTCCAAATTAAAAAAAAAAAACTGACAATTTTTACACAAACTAACTTACTTTAAAGTAGCAAGCTTTGCTTTTCGTCTTGTTAGCTTTGTGTATTCGGTCAGATTATTTTGTTCATAAGTTAAATCAAAAATAATTTCTCAGCGAAAAAATGCCGCAATCAAATATTAGAATTATAAAGCTTGATCCCTACCGCATGAAGTAAGTGTATTAAAGTGTTGCATTGATGATTTCTAAAAAGAAGACTCACTTTTAGCTTGGAAGAAGATGGTAAACCTTTTACTAGCATCATGATAAAATTGCTGGTAATTTATATATACTGGATTTTGTTTAATGTTGGTGCAACCTTCTTGTATTGGTTTTTTGATATGAATGAAGATTTTTTGTAGAATTGGAAGGAGCTGCTGATCAAAATGCAACATGAAACAGACAATTCATAATACAATGGTCATCTCTTATTTATTTTTACACACAAACACGCAGGCACATATATGTAAATGTTAAAAATAAAATTCGTTGAATTAAAAATATAAAAACTTAAGACTAAGAATCAAATGCGCCTCTCTGCAACTCTGTTATAAGCTTTCTTCTAATGTTTTAAAACGAAATTTAATTTTCTTTTTGTGAATTGTTCTGCGGAGTACCTGGAGTTAATATCAGCGGCAATATGATCCAAAGAATGCAGGCACCTTACCACAATATTTGCTCAAGCTGAGGAGCAAGAGTTATAATTGAAAAAAAATAAAGAAATCAAAATTGGACAAGAAATATGCCATTCATTTATATAAATATTTGGAAATTTAAGACTATGAAACAATGAAACAGATTCGCCTCTCTGCAACTCTGCTGTAAGCTCTCTTCTGTGGTTTTCATCTGATAAAATTGTATTCTTTTCCCGTCGAATTGTTCTACGGGGGAACCGGAAGCTGATAGCAGCAACAACTTGATCAGAAGAATGCATGTAGCACAATACGATATCTACCAAGGCTATGTGACGTCACAGCACAAATAAAGGTGCTCTTTGAAGACTGAGTGAAGCTCCTCTTGGCGATAGGGTTAGCCAAGTCTTGCAAATGAAAAAGTTATTGGTGATTGATAACCAAGCTGTGTAGTGAGAGTTGCTATGTGACGTCAGTGCACTAGGAAAGCGCAGTCTTTGAAGACTGAGCTAGGCTGCCCTGGGCCATGAGGTTAAGCCAAGCTTCTTTTATAATAAAAAAAAAGAAAACAATATCGGACAGGAATTATGCATAAGCCAAAAAGTTATTCGCCATTGTTGATGGCAGAGTTTTATGGGTGAGGCTACTATATACACTCTCCAGATCGGGACACTTTTTACGATTTGGATCGATTAATTAAAGGCCTATCAGACCTGGCAAGTCCACCGTCGACCACTACGCCAAATCCTGGAAAAGACCAACGAACATCAAGTCAACACTCACCACCTGTTCGTCGACTACAAAGCAGCTTTCGATAGCCCAATCAGGGATCGGTATCCCTGCGAAGCTGATAAGGCTTTGCAGAATGACGTTGAGTAATTCCTGCAGCTCCGTCAAGGTAGGAAGGGACCTCTCCGAGCCTTTTGATACCGTGCGAGGTTTCAGACAAGGCGACCCCTTATCATGCGACCTCTTCAACTTCGTCATGGAGAGCGTTCTGCGGAAGGCCGGCGTACATTGCACTGGCACTATCTTCTACAAGAGTGTCCAGCTCCTTGCGTACGCCGACGACATCGACATCATTGGGCGTACCAAGCGAGATGTCACCGCGGCCTTCAGTGCTATCGAACGGGAGTCTGCGAAAATGGGTCTGGCGGTAAATGAGGGCAAAACAAAGTATATGCTGTCGACAAGTAGGGACGTGCGGCGGCTTGGGTCCCAAATTACAGCCGACAGCTATACTTTCGATGTTGTCAAGGAATTCATATACCTTGGCAACGCCGTTACCACCGACAACGATGTCAGCCTGGAGATCAAGCGCAGAATCACTCTTGCCAACAGGTACTATTTCGGTCCCAATAGGCAATTGAGTAGTAGAGACCTCTCTCGCGCGACAAAACTATCACTCTACAAGGCACTCATCCTTCCAGTGCTTCTTTACGGCGCGGAGGCCTGGACCGTGTTGCTAACTGATGCTGCTGCCTTGGGAGTTTTCGAGAGGAAAGTACTGCGTAAGATCTTTGGTCCTATACGAGTTAGCGATGACTACCGCATCCGCACCAACCAGGAGCTGTATGAGCTCTTCAACGACATGGACGTTGCTCAGCGTATCAACATCCAGCGGGTTCGCTAGCTCGGACATGTCGTTAGGATGGACGAGGATGCTCCAGCTAGACGTGTGTTCGATGCGGTAGTCAGCGGCCGTCGGCGGAGAGGACGACCGTGTTTGCGTTGGAAAGACCAAGTGGAAGGGTCCCTGTCTTCGCTCGCTGGGACCAACTGGAGAAGGCGCGCGCAATGCAAAGGCGCCTGGAGAGATGTTTTAAGGCAGGCCGTAATCCGGTAATCGGGTTGTTATGGAAGAAGAAGAAGAATTAAAAGCCTATTTTGAAGCACTTGGGAGAGATCCACTCTCCATCATCTTCATCATTACTAGCTTAAGAAGAGGATCTTTAAAATTTGGCCGAAAACAAGGCGATAATTGGCAAATATTTGTGACATGATTAAAAGATATCCAAACTTCCTGCTTTGATTGTTAAATGCGACTTTTATTGTACAATAATTGGACATTTTTATCTCTTGTCGGCTCACAAAATTTGTAAGAATTTTTTTTGAGATGCATTCTAGGGACTTTTTTTTTTAAAAGCAAAACAACAAATTTCCAAGCCACCCTAATCTACTACCGAACCGCATATTTTAGCAACCTTATGTGCGTACAGCTTGTTCGAATTAATTTCCCCCAACCTGCAGGGGTGGAAGTTCCTTCATGCCGTGTCACCAATCATTAATGTTCAGCCGCATAATATGGAACACTTTACACTCGTGTTTCACGTTTGAACTAAATACATTTCATTTAGAATAAGGTTAAATCGTTTTATTTAGATTCAGTTTAAATTTGATTGTTTTTCTTCTTAAGCAACATTTTCGAAAATCTTCACAATTTTATGTATTCGGACTTAAGATGGCATAGATGTGTGCCCGGAATCATTTTTAATCGAATTTTTAGCCAATAATTTTTTTTCAGTACAAAAGAAATTATGATAATATGATAATTTAGAAAGAAGAAAGAAAGCAGATTCTAAAAATAACCAATACGCGTCTTTCAAGCTTGTAAGCTAATATTAAATATTCCTAGATGACTCAAAGTCACAGAAAACTCAGATGATCAGATAATTTTAAAGAACTTCAAAATTTTCTTCAGCTTTCGACTAAAAGATAAATGTCTTTTGTTATGGCTTCGTCTTTTTCAAAATAGTTTTGTACACCTACAAACAGATTTTGTTGGGTAAGAATTTTTTAAGACCAAAATCTTTTGTACCTATGGGGCAGATATAGGCCTATCGAGGGGGAGAGGTAAGTAGGGAATTGCCACGGGCCCGGTGAAATAAATGTCGTGAATTAGTTTAAAGGCGTAATAAAGGGGACGGTACATCTTCCCCCAGGGCCCGGATTTTCTTTCAACTGTGCTGGGCAGTAATATCCTTCAGTTTGTGTTTTGCGGCGTGGTTTATTTTTTCGATATAGCAGATATATTATAAAGCCCCAAAGGAAGCATAACATTGTATTTTTTTTATGACGTTATAGTGTAAAACATTGAAAATATTTTTTTAAGTACTTTTATGATATGTCCGAGCCAGCAAAGCCGCTGGATGTTGATGCGCTGAGCAACGTCCATGTCGTTGAAGAGCTCATACAGCTCCTGGTTGGTGCGGATGTGGTAGTCATCGCCAACTCGAATAGGACCAAAGATCTTGCGCAGTACTTTCCTCTCGAAAACTCCCAAGGCAGCTGCATCAGTTAGCGACACGGTCCAGGCTTCCGCGCCGTAAAGAAGCACTGGAAGGATGTGTGCGCGAGAGAGGTCTCTACTACTCAATTGCCTATTGAGACCGAAATAGCACCTGCTGGCAAGAGTGATTCTGCGCTTGATCTCCAGGCTGACATCGTTGTCGGTGGTAACGGAGGTAGGTAGGTGGGAGGGTTATCGCATACAAGGCAAATTCTCTGATTGTGGTCAACACGGCGGCCGCCAGAACGATCCTTGTTCCTTGCTTTATCCAAGTTGACACATAGCCTCCTTGTGGCCCCTTCTGGATAGCAGACTAGCACCCGCCAGTCTGTGAACCAATGTGTGCGGCGCTGTCCAATCCCCTGGACATTAAATCTGGGTTGTGCGCAGGGCTTGGAACCCGACACGTAAAAACACTTATTCAGTGAAGGTCAAGAAACAGCTCTTTAGTTACAAAAGTTTTAATTTTTTTGTTTCTGGTCCTCTTTTCCATAGAGATACCCAAAATAAGTCCGATTGCTAACTATATTAATCCATCCTGTGCACCATTCACTGTACCAACTTGTATGGCATTAAAAATATGCAAGAATAACCTTATCCATGGCAATATAGGCTGTAGATGTTGCTGCTCTTGTTGTTGTTGTTGTTGTTGTGGTTCATGTGGATTGGATTCTCTCAAAATGTCGAGAGATGTCGCCAAGTCTCAGGCAGGCATCATTATCAGCGGTTGCTAGCTAGGAAATCCAAACATCTGAAGTGTTGACAGCATAAAAGGCATATTCTTCAACAACATCCTAAACCGCGTAAGTTTTTGATTTCAGCCACCCCCACCCACACACCCATACCCACACCCCTGCCAACCAAGTGTGCACACAAATACAGCCACACCAAAACACAAATACACACAGTTAGTGTTGTTGTAGTGGAAAACAAATATCATTTTGTAGACCAAATAAATAAAGCAAATTTCGAAGGTACAGGAAGTGGGTCTCTCAAAAGACGAGGGCTGGCATAGTTAGGGTATCAGAGACAAGCAGGTGAGAAAGCAGCCAATATGGCGCGCTTGATTGGCGCCCAGCGCATAAAATTGCCGTTAGAGACGTTAATTAAAATTCGATTAGTTTCTACTTTTTTTTTTTTCTTTCTTTTTTGAAAATATACGCCACATGCTATGGTTAGTTGCCATGGTTGTCACCTTTCCTTGCCTCGCCTCGGCTGGGCGCCATCACGTAACTCGCCTTAGCGCCTTAGGGTTGTCAAAGCACACAACCCAATGGACAAAATCACGAACGTGTTTGCAAATTCCTTTGTTGGATGCATCCAAAGGTAAGCTACAGGAATATTAATTAATCTACCAGGACATTCTCTGGATTTGCATTTGTTGAATACGATTCGATGATAGGTTACACCGGTTATCCCCTGGTAGGGAGTCCTTGGTGTAGATTCGATAATCATAGATTGGATAAATCGGAATATCATATGAGTTTAAAGGTTATATCTAGTAAGGTAGGGAGTGGTTGCAACCCCTTTAATTGCGTTTGTTACATCTACAGGGTTCGGCACTCGAAGTGTAACCAATTAAAAAGGCCATAAATTCATTTTGGAAAATTACCTTTACTCAATTCAAGGTACAAAATGTGTAAAAATAATACGAAATTTAGAAACAATTTACTTTCGCTCAATATGGCCACCTTTTGCCTTCACTATGGCCTTGAGACGGTCCAAAAATAAATCGCAAGCTGCCCGCATGTGACTTGCAGGTATTTTGGCCCACTCGTGGACAATGGCTTTTTTCAGCGCCTCGAGACTGTTGTATCTTTTAGTTCGGACCTTGCTCTCCAAAATGGCCCAAAGAGAATAATCCATCGGATTCGCGTCTGGTGAATTCGAGAGCCATTGTGTGGACGTTATGAAGTTTGGAACGTTGTTTTTCAGCCATTCTTGGTTCACTCGAGCTTTGTGAGACGGTGCCGAGTCCTGTTGAAACGTCCATGGTCTGCCACCGAAATGTTTGTCTGCCCACGGCTTCAAAGCAACCTCCAGAATAATTTCCCGATAATATTGCGCATTAACCTTGACGCCAGGCTCGATGAAAACGATTGGAGAGCGCCCATCTTGGTAAAAGTTATGAACATGTTATTAAATGCGGACCTATGGTAACCCTAGCCTAATATCATTAAAATGTAGCTGCGTTTTCTATTTCGTAAATCTAAAGACAACATTTTTTTTTAGTTTTATGTTTTCATTGTAATATTAAAATATTTATACTTTCATTAAATCTTGTATTTGTAATATAAAAGAATATTTTTCAAAATTTGAATTTGCAGGGAACTTCCCACTTTGATGGAAAGAGTTGTCAAGTTATGATTTTACTTCATTCAGAATCGAAGCCCCTGTGCTTTGGTCCATATTGGAACTGTAAAGCAAAGCCCTCCCCCTCATGCAAAACTTGAATGTCGTCTATCTTCAATTAGCAGACAATATGTAATGTAAACTTCTCAAAATAGGCTTAGAATATATAATCTTTCCAAGAAAACAATTCTTTTGGCTTGAAAAAAAAAACGATAATGTTAACAGGGTAACCCAGTTAAATAGATTTTCTTACGATTCAAGTCCATTGATTAAAATTTAATTTTAAAACTCTTGAAACTATATATTATCCGTTCGGATTTGGCTGTAAACTGTAGGTGCCTGATCTCTTCTGATATTTATTAATAGAGATCCCCATGTCTCTCCAAGGGAAGACTGACAAAAATAGTCAATCGGGGAATTATTATATTCACAAAATCTCTTGAAAAATCTTAATAGCTCGAAAGATCTATCGAGAGGTCAATTTTTTTTAAACTACCCATCACAGACTTAAAATCTAAACTTCGTAATCTCTTTACCCCGAAAGAAAATTCTTCAAGTTTGGAAAAAAAAAGCTTATGTCAAGATAAACAAATCCCTTGACAGACTCAAAGTTATACCTGGTTGCAGTAAGCTAAGAATCCAGAAGCCGCGATTCTCCACTGGAGCTAGACCCACTTTAGCTGATTCTTTTTCAATAGCTCCCAAGGTCTACAGAGCCATCACGCTTGGTTGGTGTGTTGAGTATCATCGGTGTATCTGTTGAACACAACTGTTCTTCAATATTGTGCCTGTGCGATCCACATTCGCCTTTCTTATAGAACTCACCATTAGAAGACTGAAGAACGCTTAAGGGAGTAAGTCGGCATATCTGAGAGCTCTATTAGTATCAAAGGTCTCCGATACGGGATTTCCTACCTTGACGCAGCTCTACGTATTGCTCAACGTACAGACATGACGGCATACAGACAATCTTCCAGGGAATTATCGGAAACTGACTTTTAGTCGACATAAAAGGAAAACGATCGAGTACTTATCTTTTGAGGCTATGTACGAATCAATCCAATTTTACATTTCTTTATCTGAACGGAACTGTTATTTAACCAAACCATGAGCCAGCAAATGAAATAAGTAATTATGGGAAGGTTTACGATTATACGGGATGGGTAAGTTCTTTCCAGTTGACCATCTCCAAGTAGTTATTAAGGGTCTTTATAAGTTCGAGCATTCATTATTGGTGATGCAATCATATTATTTGAGTCGATACAGCTTTCCAGAAATGTTCTCATTCGGTTGTATCAACTCCTAATAGATAACTCCTAAATGACTAGGCAACTATCTAGATGACTGAATAGTTCCATGACTTTGTCTTCTTTGGGTTGCTATAGTACATAAATTTCGTTGAAGAATACTGACTGGCTAGTTCCCATGACTTTGTCTTCTTTGGGTTGCTATAGTACATAAATCTCTTGGAAGAATACTTTTCCATTTAGCCGCTAATATCCTAATATCCTAGAAGTATGTCAAGAGATATGGGCAAGACCGTCGACAGAAGGGGGCAAAGAGGGGATTTCCCTGGTCCAGGTGCTTTCTTGGAAAATCCGGTGTAATTACTGTCATACTTACAGAAAACAATGATTCAAGCTAGAGGCATAATAGAGTAGTCGGTACGTTTTCTCTTCCGGGCCCGGACTGTCTTTTTATATTCTAGAGTATGCAACAACTTTGGAGAAGCTTTTTCTTTAAAAGTTCCAACTCAACGCTTATCCGTCTTAGTGAATTCACTAAAGCCATAAATATCTTACCATCTCGAATAGGTTTATCAACAATAGCTTATTTTTTCCTCGATGATCCATACCCATTGGTACTCCCTCTTCTTCAACAGCTTATTAGCTTATGGCGTTTTGAACGGGATCATATCTTATCTCTATTCGTGCTCCGTGTAGCATTTGGCGATGATCCACTTGGATTATATTGGGTTGACCGATTTTTTTTTTTTGTAGGTAGACAATTTGCCAGCGATTAAGCAAAAAGTTTCTTTGAAGGATGCAGGTCAACATCTTACCATCTCGAATAGCTTTATCATCTATAGCTTATTTTTCATTCAGATGATTCATCCCCATCGACACTCGCTCTTCTTTATCAGTTTGTGGCTTTCTAGACGGCATCATATCTTATCCATAATCGTACTCCGTGAAACATTTGACGATGATCCCCTAGGATTTTGTTGGCTTGACCGTTTTTTTTTTTTTTTTTTTTGTAACCAATGGGAACTTAACATCTTACCATCTCAAATAGCTTTATCATCAATAGCTTCTATTTCGTAGTAAGCATTTCGTCCAAATGATCTGTAGATGCATCATATCTTATCTTATGTCGGACGCCGTGTAAAATTTAACGATTATCCCATGGGATTCCCCTTGGATTCTTTTGGCTTGATCCATTTTTGTGCGCCACAGATACTACCTTCTCGAACACTTATTTGATAAGTCTCAGTTCAAGAATTAATGCTAAAGCATCCTGTACTGTACTGGCAACTTTTATGTTCGCTAATGATTTATTCAAGCTGCGAGCAATTTGTCTGCTGGGTAATGGATGTTTGGGGCTGGCTGTTTGGCTGACACGCTGGCTGGCTGGGCTGGCTGCTCATTTAGGTGTGCATGCAATATTCTTGGCGCGTTCGTTCGCTCTTTGTTCGCAACACAGCCCCGCCCCTAAGGTGGCTTTGCCTTTTTTGCAATGCGTAGCGCAAATTAGTGACATTCATTAGACAGAGCCACGCAATGTTTGAATATCGGAACCAAACATCGTCACAGGTGCCGCTGACGACGACAAACTACGGCAACAAGGACAATGGAGCAGACGCCAGTGTCCGTCCGCGCTAAGCTGGAAACAACTGTTTTGGCCAAAAAACTTTTTTTTTTGGTTATTTTGTTTTTAATTTGGTCCCGACGCTGTTTAATTAAATACGTGATTTCATATTGTGCGCACGGCCAACGTGTTGGATCATGCCATGATGCCCTTTAAATGAGTCCATTTTGTAGCTAACTCTGTTGATGATGGCTTGCTGATCAGGCAATATGCCCCATGCAAAAGTTTATTATTATGGTATTACATTTGGCGAACCCAAGCCCAGTCCCAGAGCAGTCTTATCATTTTCATTTTGCGCTTTGTGTCATTGTGACGCTTTAATTGTAAAGGCGGCTTTAATGGCCATCGACGGGACACGCCACGTTAGTATTGGTGTGTCCTTTGGCCTCTGGTTTGGCCCATGTTGGCCATATTGCCTTGTTGCGCGCGCGTTAGAGCGTCACGGCGCGGCGTCACGAAGAAGAAGCAGCAGCAGCAACCCCGACAAAATCCCCCTCGTCACAGGATAGCACACTCATCTGCATCTGTGCTCGACATCGGTCAGTGGCACTTTGAGTGCGGCCAGCAGAGCAAAGCCGAGCTGTAGAGTAGAGTCGAGTCCTGTGTTCACGAAACGCCGCCATGCCGCCATGCCGCTGTCATCCGCCAACGTCCATTTCCTCTGTAGCAGCAGTAGCTGTCGCCGTTGGCCACGCCAAGACCTGTCACTTTAGCCAGCGGGCCGCCATGACATGGCCGCCCCAACGCCATCTCCAGCGCCAGCGCCAGCGCCATTTCCATCGACTTAAGTGCCAAAAGTCGCGTTTACTCTTTTCATTCTGCTACTGCCTTTCATTGCTGATTTTTCTTTCTTTTTATTTTTTATCCAGTTTGTCGCTTCTTGCTTTACTTTACTTTACTTTTTTTTCTTTGCCTTCTTTCTTTGCTTTCTTTTTGGGCACACAGTAAAATGAAGTGATTCTAAATTAGAAGCAGTTTCGGCATTGTATGCTCCTCCTTTCAAAGTCCAAAAAATTCGTTGCCCTTCGTCCGCCCTCCGCCTCAACCCTGCTTGGTGTATATTAAAAGCACTTTTTCCATTTTTTTCGCCCCCCTTTCGCTTTTACAGCATTTTGGTTATTAGGGAAAACATGAAATTCTCGGGGAGCATATCTTTTTGCTCATACTTTTGGTTCGACGACGACTTGGACCAGAGTCCAGAGTGACCGGAGGAGAGACAGGCCAACTTTTAAATACTTAACTGCTACATTTAATAAATGAGTTTAATTTAAAAATAATTATTTTTTAAATTGAAAGCAGATTTTTCATTCTTTTTAAATAAGTAGCCCATAAAAGTATGCTACATATTTAGCCTTTTGAGAATTGCATGGAATTTGGGGTTTCAGAACTTCAGGGCTGCAATAGAGGGCAATTAAATTTTTAGGCGATTTTTTAATAAAAAAAAAAAATTGATTGACTGATTTAAAAGAAAAATTTGGCTTTGGGTTTCGTTAATTCAAAACTTTTTAAAATTTTTTTTTTTATTTTTTAATTCAATTTATTTATTTAATGCAGTTAAGTAAATTTATTTTTTATTTATTTTTAATTTAACAACTTAAGTCTAGTATTTTATTGATTAAAATACCCATTTGTAACTCAAGAACGGCTGGGCCGATTTCGATGATCTAAGGTTTGTTGGATTCATGTCCACACTTGTTACACATACAAAAAAGTAAACCGATAAGATATTTACATAAATCTTCATCTGCCATGGCTCTGTCTGACCGTTAGATAACCGAAAAAAAATAAAAACAGGAATCGCAGTGTAAACAAAAAATTTCTGCGTTTTCGCACTTTTGCCCGATTACCCGATATTTATTATTATCGTGATCTACCAAAATATTGCAGGTTTTTGCGATGGAAGTTTTACGGAACATTAAAAGAGGTAGCGTAGTTAAGGTGATCACCTGTGACGACAAATCTCTCGAGGGAACAATGTTAGGCATAGATTACTGGAACAATTTACTCTGCCTGGGTGTTGTTAAGAAGATTCTTAACAACGATATGTTGTTCTACCGTGACGTGCTCAAAACAATGCAGCAACAAAATCCGAGAATAAGGGTGGCCGATGCAACTAAACAGGCTAACAGGATGTGGCATGCCTTGAAAGATAAGACAGTGCGTAGCCTTTGGACAAACTAAATCTTTTAAAATACGTCATAATACATTAAACTTGTTCTACAATAGAAATGGGAGGCAAAGTCTGCAAAAGCCAAAATGGACTATCATCGTGATTTACGGGATTTTTACAATGAGCGCACAAGAAACGCCAATTACCGGAGAAAGACGATAAGAAGAATAATGGAAACAGCTAAGATCTTCATTCTTATTCTTTTACTGTGTATCATAATATTTGCCATATTATGCGACTCTTCTCAAAATTTGTTAAAAAAGGACGTTATTAAACTCCTAAATAGTTCGAAAAGACTGCTTAGGGGTTTGGACTATATTGGACGAATGTTGCAACAAACCTATTAAAATATGTTAAAACAGACGGCTATATAACGAAGATAACCTTATAGTACAGTAGACCCCTGAAGAAGTGGCTGCCTGTTTTCCGCTAAACAAGTCAACGTATTATCTTTTATCGAAGAATATTGGCTTTATTTTATAACGCTTTGTTTGGAACAGACTGTAACACTGCTAATAATGTAGATCGAAAAAGCTGTACAGTAACTTTAGGGATCTCTTACACTTCCTGCTGGCTCATTTAGTCAGATTCCCCACTGAAACTAAATCATCTGGAATGCTGCAACTCTGGTTACAAAATAAGTAATTTTCTTTTTTGCAAATTTAGAAGAACTTGGATAAGTAAACAATAAGCTCCGATTTTGTTGTTACAGGCGCTAGCCACTAGGCTCTATAGGAGTATATATGAATCTTTCTGTTTAGAGATAAATGGCCTTTAACTTTGCTCAAGGAGTATGGATCTAGAAAGCAAGTTGGACTAAAAGGAAAAAACTCCAAAATTACTTTTTTTGCCGACAATGGCGACGCAAAAGAAAAGTTTATAATTTTTGCTTGTTTATATACATTGTGACAAAAAATTTTACGGAATTTCTAAATAAAACGCAAAATAGTTAATCTTCATCAATATTTATTTGGTCTCCTTCAAAATATGCCTCTTCTGAAGCAATACACATATGCGATCGCTACATCCAATATTCGAAACATTTTTTATAGGCGTTGACTGGTATGGCGTTCAGCTTTCTCGTCGCATTCTGTTTTATGGTCGGTATGGAGTCAAAACGGATTCCCCGGAGTTGCAATTTTAGTTTTGGAAAGAGGAAATCATCGGGGCCACATCTAGACCGCAAGGTCCCTCGTTGATGCAAAGTCCACGAATTGTCCGCACACAATTTCGGCCGAATGCGACGGACCCTTTCACGGAAATGCCTCAAAACAGTCACATAATACTCCTGATTATACGACTTCAAAAAATTGTGAAAAAAAAGAACTGCAGAGATAAAAAAATTAAGTGATTTATTTCAAAATATATTCAACCTCTTACAAAATATTTTATTGCAGGAAATTAAAACAAATTTTTATTGCTTAAAAGTTCAGCTAACTGCTGAGATACTCGACTAAGTACTTAGAAACATATTCATCCTTCTATTCACAATTTTTAAATAAATTTAGCACAATTATGGCATAAATCGTCATTTCCATTTGGCGTGACGTTACTTTGGTACCACTAAATATTGCAAAAATAAAATAAAATGCATATTTTATATATTTGTATCAATTAAGTAACACTAGATTTGGTAAAAACAAAAAACAACAAACGGTGCTGCCAATGGCGTTACGTTACAAAAAATAGATGTGGATTTGTCTTGAATTACTTAAACGCAAACTTTAGCAAAATAATTGACCAAAGCTCTTGGAATAAAACATTTTTTAGATTGCAAGCTATAGAACTTTCGATTGTTTTGTTTTTATGAGCCTTAGTTTCTGGCGTGACGTTACTTTGGTACAACAAAATATGGCGAAAAAAAAGTAAAATACTTGTTTTATAACAAGTGTATAATTCAAGCAATTAAGTAGCAAAATATTTAGATAAAATAATAACAATCGGCGCTGTCTATGGCGTTACGTGACAAAAATTAGATTTGCATTTGACTTGGATTACTTAAATGCAAAAATTCAGCTTATTAATTGACAAAAGTTTTTGGTACACAAATTATTTTAGATTGCAAGTCAAAAGAACTTTGTATTGATTTGCCTTATTAGCCTTATTATTTGGCGTGACGTTACTTTGGTACGACAAAATATGGCAAAAAAAAAACAAAAAGGCTTATGGTTAAAAAGTTTATGTATTTTATGCATTTGTAGCAATAAAATAGCAAGATATTTAGTCAAAATAACAAAAATCTATGCTGTCAATGGCGTTACGTTACTAAAATTAGATGTGCTTTTGACTGTAATAGCAAACTTCAGCCAATTAACTGATCAAAGCTTTTGGTGTAACATTTTTTTTAGTTTGAACTTAAAAACTTTGTAAGGTTTTGTTTTTATTAGCCTTAGTATCTGGCGTGACGTTACTAAAATTTACATCAAATGTTATTTATTGACATATGTTTTTTTAAAATAATTTAAATTCATTTAGATAATTGATATAAAAATCAGGTTCTTCGATCAGGCTTACTATTTTAATATCACTTTGATATATAATTGTATAACAAATTTACAAAAACTTCGATAACTTATCAAAAGCTGGTCGTTCCATTGTATATAGGCCACATTAAATCCTGTTAAATTCTTAGCCAGTATTATTTCTGGATTAAGTTACTTAGTGCAGCCAAGGCAGATTATATGGGAAATTTTATTAATATGAGGAGTAGTTCTTAACTAGGCGTAAGGTTACAGGGCCTTAAAGCAAAATTCCGGGCCCTGGGGGTAAATGTGATAGGATAGAGGATAGTCCAAGTCTTTCTAAAATTAGTTGGTACTTTCAGTTTGAGCTGCTATCTAGAATGAACTTCATAGAATGGATCTTAATTTCAATGGAGACTACCTGTTGCTGTTATTTTTATTATTTTTCAATAAAATTTACTGATTGTTGTAGATCAGAAGTTAAAAGAGAATTCATGCTGTTGAGCTGTATGTCTGAATGTTCATCTGTTCACTCCTAACTTCTATACCACTTATCATAATTTGAAAATTGCAATATCGTTGTAAGCGTCTTGATGGTACGCTGGTTATAGGTTATATATATTATGCCCGTAATCAGTGGAGTGTCCTGGAAATTACTACAAGACGAAAAAATCCATTAACATTAAATGATTATAAGCTTTGGGGCTTGCTGCAAATCTGACCATAAATTTTACAAAAATCTTTAGCTTCTGTTTTTGTAAATACAAAAATATATTTTTTCTGTTCCTCCCAAGCATGAAATTTAGCCCGAATAAAATTTTGTAAAAAAAGGGGGTAAATATTCATCTGTTCGCACGTAACTTCTATACCACTTATCATTATTGCAAACATGAGGTATCGTCTTAGGCGTCTTTTTGGTACGCTGGTTATAGGCTATTTATATTAAACTCATATTCAGTGGAGAGTCCTGAAAATATGCTATAAGGCAAACCAATCCATCTATCGTACTTTATAATAAACTTTGGGGATTGCTGAACATCTGAATTTGAATTTTACAAAAATCTTCAATTCCTGTTTTGTAAATACAAGAATAGTTTTTATGTCCTATTGGGGTTAGTTCTAGGACACATTTTTAAGAGCATGCCGCATTTGTTGTTGGACTTTCGCCTTACTTTCCACAATACGGTCACACATGGATACATTTCGGGCTGTCTGGTGGCACTCCAGGGCAGGTCTAGCTCTAGTTTAGAGATGCAACAATGGCTGCTGCTGGAGCACAACCAAAAAAAAAGCAACAACAACAGAACAGCAAAAGTGAATTTAAGCGCACCGTGTGAAGTCTTATTTAGCAGACTGTGCGCCCAAAAATGTGCAGCAACCAGCAGCAACAGTCGTGCCCAAAGGGATCCACCAGGGACCAGGCAGGGACACACGAAGGAAGACAAGAAGCAGAAGACCCGCGCACGCTTGTGTGCAACCCCCAAAAAGGACATAATTTAATGAGCCGCAGAATAAGTGAAACTCTTAATAATGCTCAAATTTCAGCTCAAGGACTTTGGTGGGGTGAAATAATTATGTTGCCCTCATTTTCTTTTGAAACAGACAATTTGAAAGTTTAAAGAATAAAAATAAACTATAGTACCAAGTAGCTCGTAGCTGGCTGCTCCAAGGAGTCCGGAAGTACATAGCTAACGCTAATAGTGCGAAATTTTGAGGATTCTTCCTGGCAAGAGAGTTTCACAATTAGATAAATGCATAAGCAGCTTATTTGGCATATGGTTAGCCTGGTTAGAACTGAGTATTCCCAGTCTAAGGACAAAGGAGCAAAGCTTTCAATGCTTTGTTTTATGGTTTGTTAGCAGAAGTTGGTTTTAATAACTGCAACTTTGCTTTTAATTTGGTTTTTAGCTAATTTACTTGTGCCAAGCCATCTAGCCATGTACACAGCATGATTACAAGGATATATGCCATAAGTAAGCTTGTAAGTATGTACTACAATGTGGGAACTTTTACCTAAACACACACACACACACACACGCACACGGACAAAAAGGATACAAAGGCGGCATCCTCAGAGCCAGACTTCAAGGAAGTTTTTCAAAGTTGTTACACTTAGCATGTGTTTCGTGCATTCGCTTTATCGACCAACTAATTACGCCACAAGTAAAAAAGTTTTATTAAAAAGCCTTGGCCAACTGCCGTTAGTTGGGCCCCAAAGCCCCCGAACAGCTCCCAGCTCTCAGACCAGCTGCCAACTGCCAAAGGCAGCATGTCCAAGTAAACATGCTCCTCCGGCTATGTGTAACATAAACGAACTCGGACCTCAACTCGGACTCGGACGCGGACTCGGACACTGGCTCAGGTCGGTCCAGGCTCAGCTAACTATGGCTACCAGCTCGCACACCTTCAAATGTCCAAGGATTACTATTCACACACACACACACACACACGGAGAGTGACCCCACAGAAACAGTGTTGGAAATGGCATAGTTTTGTTCAATAAATGCATATAATATAGAGGTGTATATAGTGTGCGATACTTATATCCTATATTTATGGTTGGTATTTAAACACACTAACACGCATACGCTTCATAAGTGGATATACACTGAGAAAAATTAAATGGACTTATAAGCAAGGTGAGGAAAAAATATTAGCTAGAAGAAGGCGTGATACATTTGACTAAAATATTAAGTTTTTAGATTATTTTTTTTCCTTCGAAGGGTTCCTCACAAAGAGGTGGGGTACTGCGACCAAAAAGTCTTCTGTACCATACCATACTGACTTTCCGCTTCCCGCATGAATAGCAGTAGGTTTTTTGTTGGTATTGACTAATCCGTTCCCTTCCCATGTGAGAGGCTCTGTCCCATACCAGCGGTTTCATCGTCTTCTAGACAGAGCCTGCACTCAGAAGAGTCCGATAGGCCAAGTTTTTGTAGATGGATCTAACAGTATGGTGGCCAGATAGGTATGCTACGAGGAGTTTAAAGTCCGCTCTGCCAAGACCTATTGTCTTGATCATATCCAGAGGTTTGGCAAGCGCTTAGCTTGACGCAACCCCGGTAAGAAGCACCAGTATCCCCTAAGTTCTCCAGTAGCCCATGATTGTGGACCAACCAATACCACAGAACGGCGTAGGAGAAGTAGTCAGGGTGGAGGCATCCTGTCGTGCTAGGTCGGTCATCAGCGATCGTGTTACCATCCACTACTGAGTATCCATAGTACGACTTTGTTCCGGTAGGACAGGGTTTGAAAGGACTTATAGCATTCTTTAACCATCCTGGAGGAGATGCTCCAACATGATAAAGCCCTAACAGCAGCTTGGCTATCGGAGTAAATGCAGATGTTTACTGCCCTAGTTCCCTTAGTCTGTCAATGACAGATGTGACCATTAAAGAAAAAAGCAAACATTAAACTTTTTGGTCGAGCTGGTACCTCGGAATCAGCCTACAATATGGTTAGCTGGATAATATAAACTGATTTAGGTGTGTCCGTCCGTCTGTCTGAAAGTCAAAATCAAGTTGGAAAAAGTTAAATCAATCACGTTTTCCATTTAGATCGTAAAATTATTAAATGACTATATGAATAAGTAAAAATAGTTTAGAAAAGGCTTGCAAGTTGGGACACCCTGTTGATTTTGATGTTTCAGCATTAAAAAAGCCAAAATTCTATCTGGGAAATACGCCGTCAACAATTCTAAAATATAATTAATTTTGTGAAAGAAATCGGAAAATAAAATTACTTACAATATTATTTTGTATTGCGTTAAAAAAATGATCGAATCAAAATGAGAAATCGGGGAATATTTAACTGCTGGAACTGAAATTCTTTATGATATCTATATTTTCAGCCACTGCAAAAAAGCAATATTTTCTCCTTAAAGTATGATTTTGGAGCTCCTCTCCGTGGCTTAAAGCCTTATAAGGCTGAAATATCCTGTTTCTGCAGGCAGATCTTTCGGATATGGTACCGAATCGTAGCTGATGTAATTTAATATATTTCTGTAAGTATACGTAACCAGATACATTACACGTTACATCCTTCCTATATTAGAGCATATTATGAAGAGTTTTCGGCAACCAACTCGTTCTGAACATATGTTAAAATTATACCTTGTCTTGCAATTCTTGTTAAATACCATCAAAACATCCAAATTAATATTATTATTCTTTGATACCTTTTTATAAATATTTTGAATGTCGTACCCCAGTCTTGATAAATCGTTGATACCATATGATCTCCGGCCTATGGAACCATAAATTACGATTCGTTCCACCTCATATATTTACACTACATGCTGTTTAGTAACAATAAGAATTGATTCCGAACTAGTATTTTTGAAAGTTTTCCTGTAATAAATATCCAACTGCCGGAAGACCCATTGTACTACATCCAATTTGTTCAATTCATCCAATTTTAGGAAATGCAACCCCGCCTTTGTTTATTCAGTAGATTTCTAGATTTTTTTTTAAAGTTTGTGATGTCTTATTGAAATAACTAAAATCTTAACTTTTTTTAACCCAGATAATAGGATTCTTTTAATCCTTTCTTGCTATTCGTCAATTTTCGTATTTTTTTATCTGCAAGCTTTTTTGACAATTGTTATATCATTATCGTATAATAATTAGTACCTACAGATTTAATGACATCATATGTGCAACCGTTTTTTGAAAAAGGTCCTTTTTCACTGAAATTGTCCTAGAAAAAAAAAACAAGCAATGAGAGGATAATAAAAAAAAAACGGATTTTGAATGCTAAAACATTGCCCTTATATAAAATATATCTCATCTCTGGAGATTTTTATACCCTGTACCGTATGGTACCAAGGGTATATTAAGTTTGTGCAAGCCGAAAATGTATGTAACATATAGAAGGAGACGTCGGAGACACCCCAATGTTACCTAAAATATGATCAGGGTGAATAGAGAAGTCGATATACCCATGTCCGTCTGTCCGTCTGTCCGTCCGTCCGTCTGTCCGTGTGAACGCCTAGATCTCAGAGATGGTAAGAGATAGAGTTACCAAACTTTCACATTAGATCCCATATTATTCCATAGGAGGCAAGTTTATTTTATTTTTTTGATATCGGGGATAAATTATATAGCTCCCATGGGGGTGTTTGAGACGACCTCGACAAAAAAAAAGCGTTTTAGATGAATAATTCGTTTGTTTATGAAGATATCTTGCAAAAAATCGATTTTTTAAAAAGATTTGTTTTGTTTCGTTTGTTTGTTGAGATATTGGGACCAAATTTGACATTCGTGAGTTTTTATAGTTCCCAATCACTGTACCAAATTTGATCGAGATCGGTTGACTATATCATATAGCTCCTATAGGACCGATCGGCCAAAATAACTTTTTTAAAGAAAAATTCGCTATATTTCGTTTTTTAATAAAGATATCCTAACCAGATTTGGCGTTTGGAAATTTTTTAGACCACTTAAGCAATGTGCCAAATTTGAACAAAATCGGTTGACTATATCATATAGCTCCCATAGGTCCGATCTTCCAAAAAATCGATTTTTTAACAAAATTTGTTGTGTTTCGTTTGTTTGTTAAGATATTGGGACCAAATTTGACATTCGTGAGTATTTTATAGTTCCTAAGCACTGTACTAAATTTAATCCAAATCGTTTGACTAGATCATATAGCTCCCATAGGACCAATCGGTCCAAAAACACGTTTTTTATACAAAATTCGATGTGTTTTGTTTGTTTGTAAAGATATTTGAAATAAATTTGGCATTCAGATCTTTTTTAAGGTATTTAAGCTCTGTGTCAAATTTTATTGAAATCGGTTGACTATATCATATAGCTCCCATAGGAACGATCGGTCAAAAAAAATTTTTGCTTAAAAATTCTTCTGTTTTGGTTTTTTGTGAAGGAACCGGATCTTATTGCAAGCTAGTGGTACAGGGTATCCCAAAGTCGTCCGCGCCCGACTTTACGTACGCCATTTTTTAAAATTATTTTTATGGTTAATAACCTATGCCTATTATATACCATTGTACATTGCGGTATTACATAGCAACTGGTTTAAAAATTTCATCCCGAATTTCTTTTGTTTATAAAGGTATCGTAAACAAATTAAGTGTTCGGAAGCATCTTTGTAATCCTTTTAAACGCTTTATCGAATTGTACAATAGAAAAAATTGAATCATATTGCCGTCATAGGACCAAACGTTGGAAAAAACGGGTTTTCAGCTCCCTATCCCTAAAAATCTTAAAAAATCGATCTCAAAAAATTGTTTTTGGTGCATAATTCGTTTATTTAAACGTCATTGTAATCGTAAAGTAACAGAATTTGAGAATTAAAAGCTTTTTTATAGCATCCAAGTACTATGGTAAATTAGACCAAAATAGATAGTATACAGATTTACAAATTCCGGGGTCAGGTCTTTTTTTAGTGGGTAATTCCTCTTGGGTTTTTCTTTTTAAAGTTAGCCCTATGAGTATTTTTTTATGAATGAGGTTAAGAAATTGACTGGATATCTCAAAAACATACACCTTATGCTCCTGAGACCATGCTTTAAACAATCGTGATAAATACTTAAGATACTTATTCTATTTCTTAATATTCTCGATGTTTTTCTATTTCTTTATGGCATAGACTGCATCGAATTTCGGTAACATTGTTCTACCAAAAATTGCAAATATTTTATCATAATTGTCTTTTTATTTTAAAGTTGCAGCTATATATTTTTTTAGGCTCGAGGTCTAGAAATCGACTTACAAATATTTTATCATGATTGCATTTTTCTCACTCAAGAAAATCCAAATTATGCTTTGAACAATCGTTATGATTTCTTAAGTTACTCGTTCTATTCCTTAAACCTATCTTTCCGCAAACAATAGTCCCATACCATGTGTTGCCAACTCTGTCCTCCCCCTTTACTTTGTAAGCCAAGTCAGAGCTTTCTGGCCATTAAACGTTTGTTCCCACATCGTTATCAATTCGTTTTATCACTCCAGTGGGTATTGCGCCATTTTCTTTTTTTGGCCCTATAATCCAAGCCAATGCAAAGTTTAAGGCTTCTTATAATAAAACGTTCCTAAATTGGCTAGCAATTATACCGGATGATTAGAATGTTTACCATTTAGCAAAAGTCGCCTTTTCATCGTCTCACATTGATGAGGACTCTTTAAGTGCTCAAACACGTTTCTAAAAACTTTTTCGGTTCGAAAACTTTAAAGCAATTTATTTTGATATGGTAATGAAGGCATTTTCTGCATCTCTATAATGGAGTGAAGCTCAGGAACCATCTTATTTAAATATTTTCTTAAAAAAATCTTTGTATTTTGACTGAGGTACTTTAATTTTTAGCTTAATTAACAATATTTCTACTTGACTTAAAATTATTCTCTTTTATTCTTTTATTTTCCTATAATACCAAAAGATAAAATGTTTTTTGAGAAATGTTTAAAATAAGATAATAGTGCGTTATTTAAATATGACAGGTTTCTTTTTACACCTCTTGGTAGTAATTGTGCTAAAGCAGTTCCTTCATTTATTTTTGAAATAGTTGCTAACTCATTGCTATAAGGATTTTATGTTCTAGCTATATAATTTTTTGACAGATTCGCAACCTATTATTATACCCTGTACCGTATGGTACCAAGGGTATATTAAGTTTGTGCAAGCCGAAAATGTATGTAACATATAGAAGGAGACGTCGGAGACACCCCAAAGTTACCTAAAATATGATCAGGGTGAATAGAGAAGTCGATATACCCATGTCCGTCTGTCCGTCTGTCCGTCCGTCTGTCCGTGCAAACGCCTAGATCTCAGAGATAGTAAGAGCTAGAGTTACCAAACAAGTTTATTTTATTTTTTTGATATCGGGGATAAATTATATAGCTCCCATGGGGGTGTTTGAGACGACCTCGACAAAAAAAAGCTTTTTAGATGAATAATTCGTTTGTTTATGAAGATATCGTAACCTAATTTGGTATTCGAAAGTTTTTTATAGTTCCCAATCACTGTACTAAATTTGATCGAACTCGCTTGACTGTCTTATATAGCTCATATACAATAGGACCAATCGGTCCAAAAAACGTTTTTTATACAATACAAAATTCAATGTGTTTCGTTTGTTTGTAAAGATATTTACACCATTCAGATCTTTTTTAAGGTATTAAAGTACTGTGTCAAATTTGATCAAAATCGGCTCACTATATCATAGGGCTCCCATTGGAACTATTCAAAAAAATTATTTTTGGTTTAACATTCGTCTGATTTTGGTTTTTTATGAAGGATTCTAATTTGTTAATCAATATCTTTAATGTTTTTAAGCAATATACCGAATTTTATTGCAAATTAGTGGTACAGAGTATCCCGAAGCCGTCCGCGGTCGACTTTACGTACGCCATTTTTTTCTTTGGGGATATTGCAAACAGGAAGCTTAAAAGGTAAAATTAAGAAATTTGGAAGGTTTAAAGCAAGCCATTCGATTGCCAACTAAATTTAATCATTAACTAAATTAAACAAAAAGTTATTCGAGCTTCTTAATGTAGCAATATTTATTAGGGTGGCACTTATGGTATAATGATTATAATTTTTACTTAATACAAAAACTGTAACAAAATTCTCAAAATAAATTAATTTTTGGCAGACCGCTTTCTTCGATTTCGGATATTTTGGCATTATCTTACCATATATAAATCTAACCAGCTCTAGGACAACTTTGAAGTGTCACAATTTTATGCAGTTTCAGAATTACTCAAGATTTTGAACGAAATATAAAATATCTGAAATAAAAGCTCCAAAACCAATTAAATTTCTGGTAGATAGATCTTCTTCGATTTCAGCGATTCTGGAAAGTAAACTTTACATGTAGATCAACATTAGGGTGGCACAAGTACGCAGATTACCTTTTATTCAATTTAAACCAGCATAAATAAACGCAGGTCACTTTTAATGAACCGGAACCAATATTCTAATTTATTTATATGTGTATGGTATTATTTACATTGTATAGAAAAGGCAAGTATATAAAAAAAATGTTAATAATCCGAAAATTAGTATTAACCAGTTATGGGCTTCATATAAAATTTAGTTACTCCCTGTCGAGTGCTTGGAACGTGTTTTTCAGCTTTACTATTTTCCTGTGTTACTTGTAATTCTGTTTCACTGACTAAGAGATTATTTTTAACTGTTTGTAGTTCAAATAGCCACTTTTTTGACACATACTCCACTCTACATTCCTTGTCGAAACGTGGATCGAACAGAGCTTTCTGTTCTAGGGGCCAAAAGACTTTATACAACAGCACCCTATGCTCACCAAATTTCAATTTGCCTTGAGCGGGTTCTTTGAATTGTTCATAAAAAATTTCGTTCCTAAGCTTTTCGATGCGTTTATGAAGTCGTCGTTGTTCCGCGAAATTTCTAGACAGTTTGGGACATAAACTGTTACCAGCACCAGTAACATCTTCGTTGTGAGCTACACTTTGAGCAATATTAGGCTGTTTTAAGCCTGCCACCGTCACGAACTCATCATCTTTAGTCTGAGTACCTTTCGACTTTTTCCAAACAACTCTTACTTTTTGAGGCGCAGCTGTATTCTTGTCCTTGTCATTCTTGAAATCTTCGACTGCAAATTTCACGCGCTTATTTTTGGCAGTACTTGTTCCGGCAATCTCATCGTTTGGATTATTACTCGCGATCTGCGGTATTAAAAAATGTATTTAAATTATTTAAATTGTATTAATTTTTCTTTAGTGGGGGCCTCGGTGATGCCTATTTCGAATATGCGAACCATTCTAAGCTAAAATTCCCATAACCACATTAAAATACAGATTTTCCAATATTTTCTAACCTTGGTAAGCCCACCTCAAACCCCGCTGTTACAAACATTCGTTCAGCACAGAGCTTTGCAGGAAAGAACCAAATAAGTGTTGCTCTAAAAAGCCCGGAAAGCTCAATACGATCAGAGAGATGGATTGCCCCATCACCAAGCGAGGGATAAGTCGTATCTGGTAAATTACAGGATCGAACAAGAAATCACGAATACTGAAACCAATCAAGAGAACACCGAATAGAGCCAGATGGATGGAGGCCATAAACGCCCAAGAGATGTAACAAATCGGGAAACAAACTAATTATAAAGTTATAATAAAAAGAAGCCCCAACTTAATACTAACATGTACTACAGACGGGCTCGACGAGGTGGAAGAGGCGGGTTGGTGGGGTTACGTAGAGTTGTCTCAGGGACCCGGTGTAATTACTGTCTTATTGACGTGTTTCAAAGGTGCTTTAGAGTGGTCGGTACTCTGTCTCGGGTCGGTTCTCTGACTCCATTGGACACGTCCACAGGTGCCGGATAGAGGAATGTTCGGCACTATGCAGGGTCAGTGGAAAATAAAATAATACAACCTTTTGTTGTTCTAATGAAAATATATTTGCTTAATTTACCTTCTCCCGTATTTTCGACTGTGAACGTATTTTTGCTCCAGGCGACTCTTGGGCACACCTTGAAGAGGCTGTCTTCTGTAAGTTATTCTTATTCTCGACCTTTTTAGCTCCAGCAGGTGGTGAAGGGACTGCGCCTCCTAACTTCAATGTATAAAAAATTTCTCTTTAAATACAACTTTGAAATCTTAACTTACATATGTCCAATTATATATAATCATATACGTATATCAATTGGTTGTCCTAATGAAAAGATATTTGTTAAACTTACCTTCTCCCTTATTTTTGCTCCAGGCGACTTTTGGGCACATTTTGAAGAGGTTGTCTTCTGTGCGTTGTTCCTATTTCCACCAACTACAGTAGTGGGTGTAGGTGGCATTTTTGCAATCTCTGGTTTTCTACGTGAAAGATCAGTGTTACGGTAGTTTATCTGAAATTAAAAAAGTAGTAAAATTAAAATAATAAAATATTGTTTTAAACTTACTTGTGGCATGTTTAGTATTTTATGTACGTCTTATATTCACAACGTATGAAAGTGTAATGCAAGGCTTGCTGGGGTAATATTACATATTACTTGATATTAAGAGCCTACTTGGCAGTAAAAGTTTCTACTAACTGAGTCGAAGTTAAAGCTAATAGGCAGAGTAAAAAATGGCCATAACTTACTAGACGACTTAGCGCCGAAAAAGGCCAACTTCATGATCACTTCAAATCCAACAAATATTAACGTCTCAACTTTCAATGGCCGTAACCTCTAAAGACGGCACTACAAATTGGCCTTAATTTTGTGCTTCAAATTTATATGGCTATAACTTCCAAATTAGACGACTTGACGCAAAATTAAGCCAAATTTGAGATTACACCAAGTCCGAGGAGTTGGGCGTCCCATTCTGAGTCTTCGTAATCGTTGGAGTGATAGTGGGAAGGCGAAGGGAGTCTGTAAGTAGACTTCAATCCATTATTCAGCTGTGTCAGACTCTTATTTAATTCTTTGTTAGTAGCACTAACACGTCAGCAGGAGCTCTGCGGGACCCAAAACAGGCTCAAAATCAGCTAAATGGGGATTATATACATATACATTTATTCCTACAATTCTGTTGCGCTTAATGATGCGTTTAAGAGTAGTCGCCCCTAGGTGAAACACAGGGCGGAAGTCATCGTTAAAGGGTTGTTGATGTATCCGAGGCATGGTTCCGTTTCTTGACTATATGAAGTTTTACGGCCGGGTAAGTAGCCCAACGCAACCTTTTTAAAGTCTGAGGTTAGACCTTTGAAAGCGTCGCTCGAATTAGCTACCTCTTCTTGTACCCAAGGAACACCACAGGGTGGCCCTTGCAAGCAAGGGGATCCGCAAAAAATTCAAGTCGGCTTGAGATGAATTATTAAGAATCATGGAAAACGCTTATTCTAATTAGCAGTGAGTTTCACTTACTAAGGACTGCTTGACCACTTAACCGTCTGTCTGTCCGTCTGTCTGTCTGTTTGTCCGATTGAAACGCCTAAATCTCAGAGATGGTAAGAGCTAGAGTAACCAAACTTTCACATTAGATCCCATATTATCGGGGTTAAATTATATATGTAGCTCCCCTTGGGGTGTTTCAGACGAGCTCGAAAAAAAACAAGTTGTAGATGAACAATTCGTTTGTTTATGAAGATATCGTAACCAGATTTGGTATTCAGAAGTTTTTTAGAGTAACCAAGTATTGTACCAAATTTGGAAAAATCGGTTGACTATATAATGAGCTCCCTTAGGGCCGATCCAAAACATCTATTTTGAACAAAATTTGTTGTGTTTCGTTTGTTTGTGAAGATATTGGAATCAAATTTGGCGAATTACGAATTATTCATCTAAAACTTTTTTTTTTGTCGAGGTCGTCTCAAACACCACTATGGGAGCTATATAATTTAACCCCGATATCAAAAAAATAAAATAAACTTGTCTCCTATGGATTAATATGGGATCTAATGTAAAAGTTTGGTTACTCTAGCTCTTACCATCTCTGAGATCTAGGCGTTCACACGGACAGACGGACGGACATGGGTATATCGACTTCTCTATTCACCCTGATCATATTCTAGGTAACTTTGGGGTGTCTCCGACGTCTCCTTCTATATGTTACATACATTTTAGGCATGCACAAACCTAATATACCCTTTGTACCATACGGTACAGGGTATAAAAATGTGGATTGATACCCCATACTGATGGTTGATCTTTCCCAACTCCAAGTTGTTTTTGCGTGAAACTTTGGTAGTGGGCCGAGATATTTTAGAAATTCGATTGAGATTTTAATCCAATTGAGACTCTTGAAGTCTACCTAACAGCTATTACAAATAGCTGATAAAAGTTTGTAGTGTTTCACTTATCTATTAAAGATATAGCAACTCTTTTTGGCTGCAAATTAGTGAACAGTGCTGCCCATATTTTTTTGAGGAATTTATGCTAGATGGCGCCAGCAGTAACAACAGCTGTTTGGCGATTTTACGCATACGATAACTTCGTGCTGCTAATAAAAGTAATATATTTATTTTTGCACCCTGACTATAAAGTACAAACGGTATAATAGATTTGTGCAATGTAGGTTTGTAACGGACAGAAGAAGGCGCGGCAGACTCCAAGTCCTTTATACCAAAATGCTTATCATAAACCGTCTGTATGAACGTCTAGATCTCGAAAACTAAATTAAAAAAAAATATTGTATAATTGTTTATCAAATTCGGAGAAAAATGTGGAAATAACGAGAGCTGCTACTACCCAATTTCGAAGAGCTTGGACTTGAAATTATCGTAATAGAATTTCTCTTTCAGCTTAAAGCTTAATATAATTTAATAAAAAAAATTTTACGTTAATAAAAAGCCAATCAATAGTTGGTAGTTTTTTCTTTGGACCAAGGTTCTTTCACTTGCCTTCGTCTATATAACGATAATACTTACAGGGTCCGACACTCGAAGTGTAACCAAATTCAGACCGCTCGCGCAGCTGACGCACGGGCATCAGCTGTCTGTAAGTTAGCTAAATGACAGTTTAGAGTATTGTTTACAAGCGCATTTTGCCGTGAGTAAACGCGAAAAAAAAATCAGTAATGGATTTCAAACGTAATAGTGTAGTTGCATTATATTTAGCTGGAAAATCACAACCAGCGATTGTTCGTGAGCTCGAACACCTTAAAGTAAATAAAGTTTTCGTTTATCGCACCATAACTCGTTACAATGATACTGGTAGCATCGCAAAACGTCATGGAGGTGGTCATCAAAAGATTGCAACGTCACTTGAGATGGTTCAAAAAGTGAAGAAGCGACTTGAGCGAAATCCCCGACGAAGTGCCAATCAAATGGCGAAAGAACTGAAAATATCTGACCGTAGCATCCGTCGCATACTGAAAAATGATCTCAAGGTCAAGCCTTACAAGATCCAAAAGGCACATGATCTCACACCGAAGCAGCAACAAGTCAGACTTGAGAGAGCGAAGGAGTTGCTTCGCTTGGCCGAAAGCGGTCAATTGCCGAACATTGTGTTTTCTGACGCGAAAATTTTTAAAATTGAGCAATTCGTAAACTCTCAAAACGATAGGGTTTACTTGAGGGACCGTTCATACGAGAATTTGAGTCATCGATTGGCCACCAGGAGGCAGCACCCGCCACAGATAATGGTTTGGGCAGCTGTAACCGCAGATGGGCGCTCTCCAATCGTTTTCATCGAGCCTGGCGTCAAGGTTAATGCGCAATATTATCGGGAAAGTATTCTGGAGGTTGCTTTGAAACCGTTGGCAGACAAACATTTCGGTGGCAGACCATGGACGTTTCAACAGGACTCGGCACCGTCTCACAAAGCTCGAGTGAACCAAGAATGGCTGAAAAACAACGTTCCAAACTTCATAACGTCCACACAATGGCTCTCGAATTCACCAGACGCGAATCCGATGGATTATTCTCTTTGGGCCATTTTGGAGAGCAAGGTCCGAACTAAAAGATACAACAGTCTTGAGGCGCTGAAAAAATCCATTGTCCACGAGTGGGCCAAAATACCTGCAAGTCACATTCGGGCAGCTTGCGATTCATTTTTGGACCGTCTCAAGGCCATAGTGAAGGCAAAAGGTGGCCATATTGAGCGAAAGTAAATTGTTTCTAAATTTCCTATTATTTTTACACATTTTGTACCTTGAATTGAGTAAAAGTAATTTTCCAAAATGAATTTATGGCCTTTTTAATTTAACACTTCGAGTGCCGGACCCTGTATTACTTAATAGGCCAAGTGAAGAAAATTTTTTGAGAGTAAAGGCACAGGGTGTTCCACTGTCGGGCACCGCCTTGACTGTACCACACTTTTTTTATATCTTTGGTAAAATAAAACAAAACTGATTAAATCAAAAATATATGTCAAAAATTTATTCCTCCCCAAAAACCCCAAAATACTCATTTCGTTAGAGGACAAATAACGTTTTTTGGGCTAAGTCGATTCTTGCATATTTTAAAAAAAAACGTATTTTGAAAGATTGGGCGACTCAAAATTCATTTTAGATCCATTGCAATAATATTTAAAATTATCCAAAGAATCAAAATCGCTGAGTGCCCCAAAATGTTTTTTCTGCCCTGTATAAGTCACAGATCGATTTTCACTAAACCAAAATCTTTTTTATTTTCAGTAAAGGAATCGATTAAATCGACTTAAAATAAAATCGATGCCCAGCTCTATTGCAAATAAATATTTTAAGAAAAAATTAGTCCTCAGCTGCATGCCATGATATCTGACATTTATTTTAGCTCACTGCTGTCGTACCTATTCCCAACCTCTCACCCTCTTGCCATTGCATCTAGGCTGACACTAAAGGACGTCAAGGACCAATAATGTAATTTCTTAAAAGTTTTCTGTTTCTGGCCTATTTCTTGCCGTGTACTGCAAATACAACGCTAAAAACATTTGTACATATGTTTTAACCCGAGGCAGCAGAACACGTTAGTTAAGTGCTCTAGGAAAGTCTGTGGCGAACACCAAAGGATTGGCTTATTAACCCATATATGTCGGATTCCGAAACAAATGTATATCCTAAGTACAAAAACTTGTTAGCTACTTATTGTTTAAGAACTGAACAACAAACTTAAAAAAGAACTTGCAATGACTTTTGTCTTGTACAAAATTGTGCAATCTGTTGTTATATAAGTCTATATATAGTATATAATAAAAATGCAGTTGGGCTGAAGGAGCATCAGAACTGGGTACCCAAGTTGCTTGTATGATGTTATCCTCATAATCAGAGCAAGCGCTTCTGATGATTGCAACTTTTGTTCATTTGTTCACTCCAAGCCAAGCACCAAGAACTACGAACTAGTACATACATTTCATTTAGACAGCTTCTTAGCCCAAGTCCATTCGCCACTTGTGTCCATAATTGTAAGTTAGTAAGTTGGCTAAGAAAACTTGCTTGTATGCCGAGTTCCATGGGTGTAGCTAGAGGGGTAGCTCTTGTTACATCTAACCCAAGGTTGCAAAAAATCACAAGTGGATTTTGGGATTTGAATATTCACAAAGGACACAAGGTTAAAAGTTATTTAAATTTAAAAAAATAAATAAATTGAATTTTTGTAATATAGAATTCTTCATATTCTTAGATTTTCAGGACTGACGATTATATGTATTCGGGATTTTGGCTTGAACTATTTTTTTTTTTAAAAGGCCTAGCTGAATTAGAAACAATAAATATACTCAAAAAATTTTGAAAACTAATGATTGTTATAGAGTTTGGTTCATATTTAAAACCTAATGGAAATGTCTGCTCCCTTTTTTTTAATACTAATTTTATTTTTGTAACAAGCGAATTTCTTGTTGGTCGTAAGAATATTATTGTAATATTTCGATTAAAAAAATATTCGAAATCAAAAAAAAAAATCGATCCTCATGCACCTCCAAGGGGTCAGTAAGGGAATTATTATTATAACTAATAAAGTCGACCTTGCTCCTAAAATCGAATTCGTATTTTTATATTCGATTTAAAATTTATTAAATTTATTTGGATTCGTTTTGTGCTGCCACTTTTATCCAAAAGTATTTTTTTATGTGGTGGTAATCCGAATTTTCGGCATAAGCTGAGATATTTCATGTCTTGCATACAAAAAGGGTTCATGTCTCTTTCGAAATAAAAAAAATTCCCTTGTAGTAAGAATTGCCAGGCATGGTGAATTCAAATCGAACGATGTAGAGCTGTGCTAACAAAAAGTAAGTGAAATATGAGAATATATCGATAGCGATAAATACGGAATTGGGAACTAAAATGAACAAAATTTATTCGTTTATATTTTTCGTTTTCTGGAAAATGGCAAAATAAAATAATATAATATTTTAAGCCTGAAAGCCTCTGTTGCTCTCGCTGTAAACTATTTTGTTCCCTAGAATTAATTCTAAGGTACAATATTAAAAATAAATAAATATAATATTTTTTTTTTAGCTGTCAGTTAGACTCTTTTGAAATAATTTTTAAGCCATCATAATTTCTTTAAAAAAATATGGAAAATTTTGATTGTTTTCTTAATATTTTCCTTGAAAATGCACATATTTTTGTTCCTTCAGCAATTACTTAAGAATTTTGCCCTTTGTTTCGAATAGGATCGATATCTTTTGTTATATATAAATACATATATGTATACATAATATCAGGAAAATAATAATATAATATAATTGTTGCCTTAAGGTGCAACAATTTTTAATCTTTTCTACTAGCCATACATTTTGAACGAAAAGCTAAATTTTTATTATATTTTCTAATGTTTTATTAACATTTTCTTTTTTTTAGAATTAAATGGAGGCGTGTAGAAATAATTTATTTTCAACTCCTGGAAATCTAATCTGCTTAAGAAGTTAGCTTGAAGTGCTTAAGAGGAGTGCCTCAAAGTTTTTGTATCTAAGCAAAAAAGCTTTATTCAGGTAAGTTAAACTCATATCGTACGATCCTCTCTATTACTTTCTTTTAATAGACATTTGGAATTTTAGGCAGCATAATTTATAATTTTTATTATTATCATATTGTAGAAACAAGATTATTTCAAAATTATTTCACAACATCGTCATATTTTGCTCAGGGAAAAAAATGCTATATCGCTTAAGCTACTTAAATGTAGAGACTTTAATATTCTTTAAGATCTCTTTGCAGAGCTTAATAATATTTTCAGCAAAACCTGCTAAAAAATCCAAATCAAACTTCAGCATTCTCTAAAATTTGTGGAATAATTAAAAAAAATTAAGTAAACCCCAGATAAAGTTCATCTAATAAACTAATTCTTCAGTTCTCTTACTTTCTTTTTATAGACATTTGGAATTTTTAGAAGCATGATTTTTAAATTTTATCCATATCTAGAAACAACATTTTTTTAAAAATGATTTCAAAACATTAATATTTATTGCTCAGTGGAAAAAAATTCAATATCGTTTAAGCTACTTTAAAATAGAGACTTTTTATCCCACAGCTTTTCTTGAGTCTGGTATTTGCATTTTCTGCAAAGTCTCCTAGAAAATCCAAATCAAATACCAGCATTCTCTAAAATTTTTATAATCATTTCAAAAAAACAAAAAAAAAAAAACAAAATTAAGTAAACTCCTGATAAAGGTTATCTGATAAACTAATTCTTTGGTAAATAAAAGCAATAATTTTGAGTTCTCCTAGAAAATCCAAATATTCTTTATATTCTTAAAATTCTCTAAAATTTTTGTCATAATAAAAAAAAAATAAATAAATGATCTCTAGATAAAGTTTATCTGATAAATGGATTCCTAGGCTAATTTTGGATTCTCCTAGAAAATCCAAACATTCTCTAAATTCTCAAAAAATTTTGCAATAATTTAAAAAAAAAAAAATGGCGAACGTAAAGTCGGGCGCGAACGACTTTGGGATACCCTGTACCACTAGCTTGTAATAAATTTCTTCACAAAAAAACCAAAAACAGAAGAATTTTTAAGCAAAAATTTCTTTTTGACCGATCATTCCTATGGGAGCTATATGATATAGTTAACCGATTTCGATCAAATTTGACACAGTGCTTTAATACCTTAAAAAAGATCTGAATGCCGAATTTAGTTTAAATATCTCAACAAACAAACGAAACACATCGAATTTTGTATAAAAAACGTTTTTTTGGACCGATTGGTCCTATGGAGCTATATGATATAGTCAACCGATTTGGATTAAATTTGGTACAGTGCTTAGGAACTATAAAATACTCACGAATGGCAAATTTGGTCCCAATATCTTAACAAACAAACGAAACACAACAAATTTTGTTAAAAAATCGATTTTTTGAAAGATCGGACCTATGGGAGCTATATGATATAGTCAACCGATTTTGTTCAAATTTGGCACATTGCTTAAGTGGTCTAAAAAAATTTCCAAACGCCAAATCTGGTTAGGATATCTTTATTAAAAAACGAAATATAGCGCATTTTTCTTTAAAAAAGTTATTTTGGCCGATCGGTCCTATGGGAGCTATATGATATAGTCAACCGATTTCGATCAAATTTGGTACAGTGATTGGGAACTATAAAAAACTTTTGAATACCAAATTTGGTTAAGATATCTTCATAAACAAATGAATTATTCATCTAAAACGTTTTTTTTTGTCGAGGTCGTCTCAAACACCCCCATGGGAGCTATATAATTTATCCCCGATATCAAAAAAATAAAATAAACTTGCCTCCTATGGAATAATATGGGATCTAATGTGAAAGTTTGGTAACTCTAGCTCTTACCATCTCTGAGATCTAGGCGTTCACACGGACGGACGGACAGACGGACGGACGGACAGACGGACATGGGTATATCGACTTCTCTATTCACCCTGATCATATTTTAGGTAACTTTGGGGTGTCTCCGACGTCTCCTTCTATATGTTACATACATTTTACATTTAATTTACCCTTGGTACCATACGGTACAGGTTATAAATAATAATGTCTAAGAAAAAGTTGATCTGATAAATTGATTCCTTGGCAATTTAAGGAATAATTTTGACACCCAAATTGATTTTTGTTTAATTATGATATCTAGAATAACACTTATTTTAGATTTACAAAAATAGATTCCTAGAGATTTTTTGGCAATTTTATTACAATCTAAGTCGATTTTGGAATATTTAAAAAAAAAACTTATTTTGAAAAAGTGGCAGACTTGAAATTCATTTTAGACCTATAGTTTCTTGGCCAAAGTTGCTTAGAATCTCCCAAAGAATCAAAATCGTCTTGAGCCCCAGAATGTTTTTTTCGATCCATGCAAATTTAACCGTCCTAATAAAAAAAAATTGTATATAAGAGAAGAGTAGCATAAAGAAATTGTCTTTTTGTAAGTTGACAGATTTTATCCGATCCACTTATAAATTTAAAAGTCTTTTTATTCTTTAGATTTTTGAAATAATTTATAAAGCTCTTGCTCTTTTACATAATATACATTTTTTTTTTGGGTTTATTTTGTCAAAATTGAATTATCAAAGCACCACACAAATCCAAGCGCATTTCGCCCACTTAATTATTATTTTTTTTAAATTATTTTTATGGTTGAACAATCTATTAATATAATATTTAACAGGCTACTTTATAGCATGAACATCTTGTTTATGAACAAAGAAATCAATGTTTTTCTTAGGGGCTTAAAAAAATCATAATGGATCACCAAAATTATTGGAATGGAAAATATGTAATAATTGGAAAAACAATTTTTCTTAGGGGCTAAAAATAAATTAAGATCAATTACAAAAATCTTGAGAACGGAACATATGTAATAATTTTAATTTTGATAAATTTTTTAACCTACAAATGCCTTCTCCCTGAGTTATCAGGAAAAATAAATATTCGCGCGACGGAATTATTTTACCCCTTTTTTGGAAATTTGATAAGATCCAACCATTAGAAGGAAAGACGGATTTTAGAAATTTTAGCTGCTGTCAAAAAGTTCTTGAAAGTAGCCTTTTTTTTTTGGTGAGAGTAAGTGAATGCAATCGCTTAAAGCCAGCTTATATTTTTTATTAATAATGTGCAGAAATGCCCCATGGGGTCAACCAGTCTAACCTAAATTTATGTGTACAAATCAGACTAAATAAGTCAAGTATTTTATTTGTAAACAAATTTGTAATTTAAAGCTTGATACCATTAAACGATACATGATAAATTCAACTCCAGAGACATTGGAAACAATTAATTGCTAATGCACAAAAATTAATTATTTATTTAAAATTGTCAATTCTATGGAAATTTGCAATTACAACTAAATCTTATCAACGCCTCAAGGCACAAATCAAACGACGCCACTGGCTTAAGCTAACGGTATGCTACACGCAAAGAGCCTCAAAGAGTAAATTTCCCTTGCGAGAGAGAGCGCTGCAGTGAGAAAGTACCAAACCAAACTGCCTTAACGGCATTTGGCTGCCACTGTTAACTTGACTCCGGCATATAAATGCTGGCACAAAAGGAAAGCACAAAACAGTCAACTTTCAAGCGTCGTGGCGTACGGAGCGGAGCGCATGAACAAAGCGAGCGAGCGAACGAACGAACGAACGTGTGAGTGAGTGACTGAGTGAATGTGTGTGTAGAAAGATACTAAAAAGAGACACACACACACGCAAACGCACACGCACACACACTGTGAACAACAAAATAAACGTTGTGCCGTGTTAGTACGACCGACGACGCCCCGTGTTGCTGCTGCTCGGGCCCCCGTTCTGGCCCACGTGCTAGGTGGGTGTGGAAGCGTTTCCGTGTATCCGTATCCCGTATCCCGTATCCGTCTAAGACGCTCTGCTGCGGCTGCACGTGCAACTTGCAACTTGGTCTACGGAGTTGTGCGAACATTTTTTTTTGTTGTTTCTGTTGCTGTTGTTTCTGATTGCATCAAGTTGCCGCCGTAGCGTGAAAGCGTTTTGTGCAAATCATTTGCCAATGGATGCGAGCAATTTAATCAGACATCGTTTATGAATACACTTGAGTTATTTTTTTGTGAAGTAAGTGAGTGCAAGTGAATCATCGTCAGTCAGTCAGTGAGTGAATGAATGATATGATATGATAAACGAATTCTAATCAAGCTTCAAGGTTTTTGAACACTGTGCGTGGGTGTGTGCGAGTGTGTGTGTGTGTAAGCAGATATGCAATCTGTGGCATGAACAAAAAGCCAACCAAGTGCCACAACATGGTCAGTGTCAGCATGTCGCCTTTTGTTGTTGTTATTGTTGTCGTTGTTGTTGTTGCCGTGGCGTGCAAAGACATCATTAAAGCCGATTGTTGTTAATGTTTTTCTTTGTTGTGTTGATACAATTTGTTTTTGCTTCATACAAATGCAAAAGGTCAAATACGGCGGCAACATAATAACATCCAGTTGTATGTCACACCCCCTTGAAAGCCCCAAACCGCACCCATCGCAACCACCACAAGGCGGCGACAACATAAGCAAATAATCACATTAAACAACAAGTTTTGTGGCAACGCAAATATAAGATACTTAAGCGTACTAAAAGGTTTGCCCCCAACTTAACCCTCCTCCCACCCACTTTCGAAGGCTCGATATACATATCATATTGCATTTTTGATTGCCGCTTCTGTTTTCATTATAATTCTTCCTTTTCTTTTTTTGTGGCCAGAGTCAAAAACGTAGCACTGAAATATTAATACAATGTTTTTACGATTCCTTTCTCGCTTTTTATACGCCTTACGCCTCAAGAATTTAAAGGGTATATTAAGTTGTTGCGCACTTTTGACGCATATCCAGTTCCTAAAAGTATGCAACAAATTTATTTTTGAACAGTTGAGATGAGAAAGATGGAGAAAATGCCAAAATTTAAAGACGCTAAATTGTTAAAATTTTAGAGAAAGGGCGGAAAAAGTTTGGATTAGTTGGTGAGAGCATGCATAATTTTTCTACAACATTTTTGAGCGATCTATGTGCTTTTAGCTTCAATATAATACTACATGGCGTATACTTAGATCGAAAAATTTCGAGTAAGGATTCTACACAGCTTAAGGGGGTAAGGATCTCGTCCGAGTTCGCAAGTTTTTCTTATAGAGCGCAAGTGACCCATTATCTCGGGAACGGCTGTACTAATATAAACCAAATTTTGCATACATTTTACGTAGCCCAGTTTACAACTTAAGGCGAAGGATATTAAAAAAAACAAAATTTACAGTCTACATAACGTTTTTTTTTTGGTTTTTTAATCGATGCTTTCTTCTCCACATCCAAAAAACTAAGTTGAATTTTGAAATTCCCTCCATAGAAATCCACAGTCAAAATAAAAACAAAATTAGACATGTAGCTTTTGTAGTTTAGAAAATAGCTTAAAATAGCTTACTTTTTAAAAGAAGCTAAAAACAAAAAGCCTAACTTTTTATACTTTCTAACTTTGACGCCAATTTTCGACCACTTCTATTTATCGGATGTGCGGTTTGTTGCATTCGATTCCAAATTCAGTCTATATTATAAAGAAATGATAAAAAAAGGTAGATTGTTTTGTCAATTGTGATGTCCTAACCCCCTAAAGAAGGTTGTAAGAAAACAAATTTTTTGAGTAAAAGCAGGGAATCCTGGTAAAAGGCTGAAACTGTTTGGGTTAGTATTAACTAGAGCCTGCATAATTTTTTCTCAACATTTTTGAACGATCTCTGCTTTTTCCTTCAATATAATACAACATGGCGTATACTTAATTCGAAATTTGAGAAATGATTCTACACAACTTAAGCTAGTTCATCGTCATCATCGTATGGCCATTACAACCCGCTATCGGGTTACGGCCGACCTCAGCAGCTCTCGCCAGGCGCTTCTGCTTTGCGCGCGCCTTCTCCAATTAGAAATACCAAGGGAGGATAGGTTCTCCTCCACTTGATCTCTCCATCGGAGTCGTGGTCGTCCCCTCCGTCTTCCTTCGTCGGCTTTCGCTTCGAATACCTTTTTCGCTGGAGCATCATTATCCATACGTACGACATTGTGATACGCTGGACAACATCCATGTCGTCGTAGAGCTCGTACAGCTCGTGGTTCATCCGTATGCCATAGCCTTCCTCAAAACGTACGGGACGGAAGATTTTGCGTAGAATTTTCCTCTCAAACACCCCAAGAGCAGCAGCATCTGTCCGTGACACGACCCATGCTTCTGCGCCGTTTAAGAGCACGGGCAAGATGAGCGTCTTGTAGAGTGTTAATTTTGTCGTTCGAGAGAGGTCTCTGCTGCACATCTGCTTACTGAGACCATAGTAACACCTATTGGCAAATGTAATTCTCCGCTTTATCTCCAGGCTGATGTCATTTTTAGTGTTAACTTAAGCTAGTTGGTTTTACTAATGATAACAGGAATACGATCTGATTACGATCTACTTCTGCTCCTTAGCGTCCTTAAGGCAATTATGTGCATACTTAGTTTGAAAATACTTTAAAAATCTATATATATAAAAGAATAGCCCCAAAAATAGTTTGTAATAGCGTAAGTTGACATTGCGTCTACAGATTTTATCCGAACAACTTTTCAATTCAAGGTCGCTTCATTCTTTAGGTTTTTGAGAAAATAAAAGAAAATTTTTCACAAAAACACGAAAAAATATAAAAAGAAATCACAAAAACGCGCTCTGGTGGAATGTTCAGCGTGGTCACGTTCTAATCCTCACCAAAGATATCAACGAGATGACGAAACGCAAAATTTAAATTCAGCGTTAGTTACTGAAAGAACAAAGCTGCTTAATATTTATTTTCATTATAGAAGTTGAGATAACTAAATTTGAATAAAAAACCTCACACGTGGTTGGCGTGCGAAGCATGCAGGGGGTAGAGCCCTCTAACGTCTATATAAAGCAAAGGCTTCTTGGAGTTAATAGTGAGAATCATGCTTCATGTTTGTACAAATTTTTTGCTAGCTACGTTTGCTTCTTTCAGCTATATAAGCCAGCATTACGTATACTTAATGTCAAAAAGTTGACAACTTCTTCTATAAAGCTAAGAGCTAGTAAATTTGACATGTACAAATTATTTTTGAACCATCTTTTTCCTTTACTATCGCTAAACGACATTTTTAGCTCAAAAAAAGTTCACAAATGTTTGTTTTCATATTGATAATGATTTTTTTTGTCATTTACAAAACAAATTTTGAACGATTTGGACGCCTCAGCCTTCATCATCCACATATGACTATATTGCGTATGCTTGATTAAAAAAAGAGCTAATAACTTTTTATACACAGCCCAAGACTTGATGGATTTAATATTGATAGCACATTTAGCCAAAATTGTTGACCCATCTGGTCAGCTCTTCCTCTATCATTCATATACGACTGCATTGCGTATACTTAATATTAAAAAAATCGAGAAAAGTTTGTTAAAAGCTAAAACTTATTGGACTTTAGAGCGAGAGCATGCAAAGTATTTTTCTGTTTGGTTCTCTGCTCTTATTTTCCATATTGGGCTACATTGGTAAAAAGGCAATGTTTGTAACTTATTAGATTTCATAATGAGAGCATGCATATCATTTGAGTATAAAATTTTGAAGCAATGTTTCATATCTGTTTTCACCATGTAAACAAGGCTTTATATATTACGTATACTTTATTCTAAAAAAGCCCAGAACTATTTTAGACAGCCAATAGCATTTACAAAAAATATTTCACCAATCTGGCAACCTTTACCTTTACCACATATGCCTACATTGCGTATACTTATTAGAACAAAAATCCAGATTTGTTTGTTAATAACAAAAACTTGTCAAATTTTATAATGATCGCATGCATAAATTTGTCGACCGATTTGGCTACATGCTATATATATGTCTTTCCAAAAGAGAACTCAATAGAGTTAAGATCAAATTACTCTCAGACAGTCAATTAGATCTCAAAACACTGAAGAGCTACACATTTACTTCCAAAGTCCTTATAGAGTGCAGCAATGCACTCAATCAACTGGGCACCCACAAGCAAATCTCCTTAACATGGGTGCCCGACCCGAAGCATAGAAAGGTAATGAAAAGGCGGAACTTTACGCCAAAAAAAGGGATGGAAAAGCTATTTATAGGCCCATCTCCCTGTCTTGACTTCAACAAAAACCATATAAAACATGAGACTAAAAAATGGACGCAACAAAAAGTCACAGAATACTGGAATGACATTGACGGCCCCAATTATTATTATTATTATTATTTCCTTGACAAAAACCATATAACTGTAGTTGTCGCTCTTATACAGAGCATAGGGTGGAAACAAACTCCTTCCATCGATTTCGGTTGCGAGCGTGTGCTTTCAGTTGTTGCCACGATCGCTGCGACTCATTCCGCACTGTTCTTTCCCATTCCGAGGCTTGTTACCGTTTCTTGGGTAGGGGTGTTTTTATCGGAAAGTTTACCAGCCTTTCGCGAACCACAACACGTCTGTGGGACGTACTGGGATTTGGCATCCAGTCCTGTCATGCGATTTTTTGACAGAGTTTACCTTCTCTGGACGTGTTTGGTCCGTGGGAAATATTTGATTTCTCTACTCCCACCCATTTCTGGAAAGCGTTCGCTAGCCGCCACCTGCGACGCGTCCTCTAGGGGTTACAACCTCCTCCGAGGAGACAGCCCCAATCATTCCAAAAATTCCTGAGTTTTAGCGTCAAAAGAAGAAACATTACGCGCACCCTAAGCAGGAAAAGTTTCAAGACTCTCTCTGGAGCACTAATAGGCCACTTCGCCTGCAACAAGCATCTACACAGATTAGGCATATCGGATTCGAAGACATGCAGATGATGAGGAAGAGTCAATGGGAGACCTGATCACAAGCTGTGAGGCGCTAGGCCGCAGAAAACACAAAATCTTAGGAGCATACCTACTAGAAGATGAAGACTGTGAAAGAGCTGGGCAGTTTCCTCGACATAATGAACATCTAAATATAAAGGTGTGCAATAGATCAAACCGGTCGTAGTGCATATCGGCCTATGCCTAACCCCCAAAACGGCTATAAATTACATCTGCCTGGATCATTCTTCTTTTGGGATTTTACACAAAATCTTAGATCTATTCGGTCAAGTTTAGCTACATCATCAAAAAAAAAGGCCACGTTACGTATACGTTATTTTTATTTAGATGATATTTCTTATAAATCAACATTGCGTAAACTCAATTTAAAAAATATTTATTCATAGTACGAATGCGATTTTATACAAAATCTTAGATCTATTCGGCCAAGTTAAGCTACACCATCAATACAAGCTCACGTTGCGTATACGTTATTTTATTTAGATGTCTCATAAATTTTTATTGACCGATCTGGCTGCATCTGCCTGGGTCATTCTTATAAAGTAACATTGCTTATACTCAATGCAAAAAATTTTTGTACTTAGTACCAATGAGATTTAACACAAAATTTGACATCTTTTTGGCCAAGTTTAGCTACACCATCAATAAATGGCCACGTTACGTATACGTTATTTGTTATTTAGATGTCTCATAAATTTTGAGGGCGCGCATTAATTTTAAAAACGAATTTGAGTCTATATTGAGACGTTGCAGTAGACTTTTACAATATTTATTTATTACCTAATATATATAATAAATTATATATTATTTTATTGGCAGTAAGCTGTTTGACTTTGGGCCAGACTATGCTCGTTAAAGCGAGTAAAATTGTTTTAGAACAATAAGCTCAAGTTGTCGTAAGTTGGCTTTAAAATGTTGTCTAAATTGCCTTTTAATTTCCTTTGTTATCGAGTCACACATGAAAAGTTTTCAACAAAATCCACAAATTGGCATCAAGCAAAATTATTAATAACTAGTTAAAGTTTATATTTTAGCCAAATTGAGAGAAAATTAGTTTTTGCTCTAACGAAGACACGCTTTTTATTTCTAAATAAAGTATATAAAGATTTTGCATTAGAAGTATTTAAAATATGTTTCCATTTTTTCTTAAAATTCCCTATCCATCAAAATTCAATTGTCCACTGAAATTATGTTCCCAGTTTTTCTTAAGTCTCTCTGTCCATTATAACATATTCCAGTTTTCCATTTTAAATGTGGTTTTAATTTTTCTGTTTTTTAATGTCCTCAGAGTTTGCAAGCTCATCAAAATGCTCTTTAAAAAAAAAAGCTAAAATAATATTGTTTCTAAAACTTTAACAATTCAGCAGAGTGTACGCATAATTTATAAATAAGGTTGCGCAAAAATTAGATGCATTTATGCAGCTTTGATTCAAAATCATTTGGCCAGAAAAGACAAACTCTGGCAACTTGGCAGAATTGGACAAACTGTCAGTATATTAAAAAATATATTAAAAATTTGTTGGACTTGGCTTGTATATTTAATTTTTTATTTAAAGCTATTTAACAAGGCTCGATTTTGAAACTAACTTTAAGAGCACGAAAAATAACACAGCCTGAAAAGTCAGCCATTTTGGTGCACTATTTTTCTTTAATTAAATATTCTTTTCTCTCTTTGCTTCTGAATATTCGTAAATTTAAAAATTTCCTCAAGAATGTTATATCAAAAAATTTTAAAAAATATGGGTTGAACTTGGCTTGTATATTTAATTTTTTATTTAAAGCTGAATTTAGTTACTGACTCTAAAAGCTTCAAAAAGAACATATCCTGACAAATTAGCCGTTTTGGTTCACTATTTTCCTTTAATTCAAATTCTTTTAATCTCTCTTATTAAAAGTGCAAAGTGTGTCTCAACATTCTTAAGTTTAAAAATTTCCTTAAGGATATTGTATAGAGAAATTGTTCTTAAAATCATTCTGAATATTTTCAAACTAAAAATTGTCTTATTATAAGAACTTTACTCTCGAAAATAAGAAAGCTGCTCTCATCTTAGCTTTGACAAGTTTTCGTTTTCAGAAATTATTAATTTTTTTAAGTGTATTAACTATAAACTAGTCGCATTAAAATTTCCAAAGATGTAGAAAAAAATTTATAAATTTTCCGAGCCATTTTCTTAAAAACTTCAGCCATACCCCAATGCTGAAACTTAGCATCTATCATCATGTGAGCCTAATAAAAATTCTCTTATTATTAGAACTTTACTCTCAATAATAGTAAAGCTGCTCTCATCGTAGTTTTGACAAATTGTCGTTCTCAGAAATTATTAGTTTTTCTCAATGTCTAAACGAATTAACACTTTCAAAGATATACTAAAAAATTTATAAATTTAAGAAACTGGGCAATTAGACGCATGAAGAAAAATACAAATATCCCAAAAACATACCAAATAATAGTTGGCTTTAGGAATTTTAGGGGAAATATTTGGGAATTGATTAACAAAATATTTTGCTGCCTACTTTTTGGGGCTGCAAATTTTAAGGATGATTCAAATGTACGTATTATAAATACATTAGGGTGTCCCTTATATGAGAAAAAAAATTTATTTTTCGAATTTCGAAATGCATACTGTCTATATTTTTTACTAATGCTATAAGATACTTAAATATAAAATTTGATCAATCTAGCGTAATTGCAACCCGTGTCAACCGAGCTTCAAAGTTTAGTAAAAAACGAGCTTTGTCCTGAAATTTCGGTCTGCTATAAAATCACTATAAATGCAATGAGTTAAGTGAATAAAAGTAAAATATGAATTAGATGAACATTAATCTTTAATTAAAAAGATAAAGTTATAACAATCATTCAGGGTAACTTCTTTTTAGAGTAGTTTTTTTTACACTCCGGATACAATTTTCTATGTTCCTGAACACAGCGCAGCAAGAACTGTTTTTGTTCTTCTTCAGCCGTGATAAGTTCGTTAAAGTCTTGCATTAATTTAACAGCCCTATCATTTACAACTCTCAAATAATTTATTCTTCTTTTAGCTTCAAGAAAAGCAGAATTGTTATTCCAAAAAGATACGTCTTCCCTTAGAAAACTGTCGTCGATCTGCAGTCGTAATAAAAATTGTTTGCTCTTTTCCGATACGAAATCATCCAGTGTTTTCTCTGAAAAAAAAAGTTAAATAAATAAAAATTTTGAAAATATATTAAAAAGTCAATTTAACTTACCAAACAACTTATGAGTCAGTTCTTCCTTCGACGGGTCATAGCGTTTGCTAAAATCTGAGATTTTGTCCTTGTTACTTCAACAGGCAATCATTTTCTTCTTAGTTTGGTTATCAAATTCATCATCAAATAGTGATAGAATGACTGTCTCTTCACATAAATGGCTAAACTTGCTTATTGAAGCTTTAGAAATTGTTGCGTCAGCTTTTTCGTACTCTTTTAACATCTTTAAGAAGCGCAAAACTTGGTGCTTTGGTCGCCACTGTGTATTCGAACCAAGGTTTAACATACAACATTATGACAAATAAGCAAGCATCTTGTAGAGCCTTTTGTCCTTCGCAGTTAATCTGCATTGTGCCTGAAGTAAAAATATTTTTAAAGAATAGATCGCCATCCAGCGTGCCTGATGCATAGCTCGGGGGCCTTAGTTTTAATTTTTTCTCTGTGTCTCCTCCTAAAAATATTATGCACAGTTCGACCAATTCGCGGTAGTCATCGCTTACAAAACCTTTGTCTAATTCTGTCTTATAAAATAGTAACAAAGCTGGAATGTCTGTCTCGGCAATACATTCTTTCACGAAATTAAGAGATGGTTCAATTTTACTAGAAACAATGTTTTTCCAGTTTTCTCTGAACTTTTTGAACATCGGAATATCTGGGTTACTAGTAATTTGCTTAATCTTGGTTTCAAAGACAGCTTTTAGAAGCATTCATAAACATGATCACGACAGGCAAAAAGCATCAATTCTGTTCCTAAAGTTTGCTCCAAAATAGTACAAGCTCCATTGAATCGGCCCGTATTGGAAGCTGTTGTGTCGCAGCACATTATTTTTACTTTATCGCGAAGGTTCCTGTCAAAGAGAGCTGTTGGGACAGCCTTAGCTTGATGTTTTCCAGAAGAACTTTCTAGTTTCGGCACTGCAAGAAGCTGTTTTTTATAGTCAAATGAAGCAATAAGAGGCAAGCGTTCTTATTTGAACTCCGTACATCCGATCCGGGTAATAGTTTTCCATCCCAATGGACTGTGACTACGTCGGGTAGATTGTTTTGAAAGTCTTCTTCCGGTAGCCTTCCAGCCTTCAGAGCGTGCGCCGATTCACGTTGAATGTCTTCAATCGACTCAAAACGGTTTCTTCGGAGTGGTCTTTTGAGTTTTGGAAATAGCCAAAAGTAACACGTAGCCAAATCAGGTGAATAAGGTGGTTGCGGAACGATATGGGTTGCATTTTTGTCTAAAAAGTCACTCAAAATTAGTGCTGTTTTTCGGGAAAAATCAGCATTTTTGGAACTAATCGAGCCTTGGCACGTTTGAGGCTCAAAACATCCTTCAAAATGGTATTAATTGATCCTTTTGATACGCCGATTTCATCAGCAATGTCTCTTATAGTTAATGTGATGTGAGTATCGTCAGTGGAGGTCGATGGTCGACCAGGGCGCTCTTCGTCTTCAACGCGTTCTCTACCTTCTTTGAACAATTTATACCAATCGTAAGTTGTTGATTTTGATAGAGCTTGGTCCCCGTACGCCTTCTTGAACATTTTAAACGTTTCTGCAGCTTTTATTCCATTCAGGAAACAAAATTTAATCGCACTACTTTGTTGAATAATTTCAGACATTGTAAAAATCGCCTAATTCACTTTTTGTGTCGCACAAAAAGAAGCGTAACTCAAACACTAATGAATATTTTGACATATAATTTGGCATGGAAGTCAGTAACAGTTATACCTAAAATTTAGCCCGCGTTATTTAAATCGAAAAATTAGAGCAACTAGTCGCTTTAAAATTTTCAAATTTATGAAACTGGGCAATAAGGCGCACGAAGAATAAAACAAATATCCCAAAAACATACCAAATAATAGTTGGCTTTAGGAATTTTAGGGAAATATTTGGGAATTGATTAACAAAATATTTCGTTGCCTACTTTTTTGGGTTGCTCATTTTGAGGATGATTCAAATGTACATATTATAAATACATATATAGTTTTTAGAATTGTAAATATGTAAAAACTTCAGCTTTATCTCAATGTTTCGCTACCTACCTATCAAATTCAGCATTTATCATCATGTGATCCTAATAAAAAATGCAGTCTTGATATTATCTAAAAATTACCCCTCTTAGCTAATAAACAACTTTTCTTATATACGCTTGGGGCAAGTAAATAATATTTGAATTGCAAAAAAGTATTTACAGGGTATTCCATTATCAGGCGCCAACTTTTTCACGTTTTTGCTGTTCATTTTTTTCATTCTTTACTTTTTGCAACAGATGAAAAAAATATGGCATAAATTATTACAAGCTTTTCACACACACACACACACACACACAAAGCTTGATATATATGTATTAAAGCAATGGGCGTTATAACTGTGCAATATATATGTACTAAGAAAAAATATTCATTGAATTGTTGTTTTTTTTTGGATATTTTTTAAGTGCATAAAATGAGATAATGAAACTTAAAACGCAAGAGGAAAAAAAACTCATCTATATAATATACTACAATATATATAGCAGCATATGGAATTATATATAAATAAATGTGGCACATAATGCGCATAGCATCCAAGTGAGTATACGATTATAGTACATAATTAATTGCTGTGGAATTTAAAGTGTAACTTTAACCAAAATATTTAAGACCTCTAACAGGACTAGAATTTGTTTTTAACTTTAATGAATTAATAAATACGATTGGTATAAATTTTTATGTAATATATTTTAAAAGCTTTTTTTTATTAATTTCAGTTTTAAGTGCTTAAAATTGTTGCTTCTATAAACTGGGAAATTAAGCGCACGAAGAAAAAATAAAATATCCCAAACATATACCAAATAATAGTTGGAATAGTAATAGGAATTTTAAGTGTAACTTTAAGCAAATATTTAAGGCCTCTAACATGACTAGAAATTGTTTTTTTGTAAGTTAATGATTTAATTAATGCGATAAGTATCTTTTTTATGAAATATTTTTTAAATGCTGTTTTTTTTAATCAATTAAGTTTTGAATGCTCAGAATTGTAGATTCTAGGAAAATAATCGCACGAAGAATACAAAAATATACCAACTAATAGTTGCTGTGAAATTTTAGGTGATCACTTTTAACCAAATATTTAAGACCTCTAACGTGACTAGAATTTATTTTTTTTTTTTTTAGTTACGTCAATGACTTAATTTAATTAATGCGATTAGTAATTGTTTTTTAATAATATCTTTACATTGCTTTATTTTTTAATTAATTTCAATTTTAAATGCTTAAAATTGTTGCTTCTATGGCACTGGGAAATTAAGCGCGCAAAAAAAAAAATATCCCAAAAACATACCAAATAAAGTTGGCTTGAGGAATTTTGGCGCTGCGGTGGAACACAATAGATCCTTTGAGTCTCTGTACATTTTCCCACTATTATTATTATTTTTAGGCTTTAAAAAACTTCTTCAAAATCGTGCTGAATTTTCAGCTTGCTGGCCAAGAATCTTGCCTTAAAAAATTAATTTAAAAAAAACAGTTGGCATTTATGAACCAAAAATTTTGTTGCCTACTTTTTTGGGTTAGTGTAAATCAAATTTGGAAGATGTTGCGAATTAAATTTTGCTGTCTTAGAGCAGATGATTTTCATTCATAAATAGTTAATTATAGTAATCGTAATTTCCTTAATTGTTTAGAAATTTTTATAGGTTTGTCAATTTATTAAGACAAAGCTTTAGCAGTTTAAAAGTCAATTCTCTTGAAGTTTAGCCAAGATGAGGAGTTAAAAATTTAGTTTTAAATAAGTTAGAGATTGGTATAGTGTTGCAGGAGAAACAAAATATCCTAGATTTGTAATAAGAAAGTAACAACATTAAGCTGAAGAAATTTAATTTAGGCGTTTGCATATTGGCGTGACGTTACAGTTTAACAACAAAATATGGCTTAAAAATAGTAAAACTTTTATAGTAACATAGCTGTTAAGTAGTATTATAAATATTAAAAAAACCTATAACAATCGGCTTAAAATAAGACAATAACCTTAAATGCACTTGGCGTGACGTTACAAAAATGGAAGTTGCTTTTGCATTCGATCAAATTTCTGCGAATTTTTTGTTAATTGATGTTGCAGTTTATTAAACTAAAATAATATTTCGTATTTTTTTTTTTTAGGTAGCGTTAGTATAGGTAATAGTAACGTAATACCATGAAAAAATTGATAAAATACTATTTTTTAAGAATTAAAATAAAATAATTAAAAACCCCTCTATTGAGCTGCGCTATTATTAAAACGTTCGACTGCCAAATTTGGCTACGATATCTTCAGGTCGTCTGAAACACCCCTATTGGAGCTATATAATTTAACCCCGATATCAAAAAAAATAAAATAAACTTGTCTCCTATGGAATAATATGGGATCTAAATGAAAGTTTGGTTACTCTAGCTCTTATCATCTCTGAGATCTAGGCGTTCACACAGACAGACGGACAGACGGACATGGTATATCGCCTTCTCTATTCACCCTGATCATATTTTAGGTAACTTTGGTGTGTTTCCGAAGACTCCTTCTATATGTTACATACATTTTCGGCTTGCACAAACTTAATATACCCTTTGTACCATACGGTACAGGGCATAACAAAATAAATCTGCGGAAAATATCTAATTTGGAAATATTTTGAAAGTGCGAGTTTCGAATTTCCAGCGACTTCGAAGTTATCACAAATCTCAAAATTCGCGAATGTGCGGAAATTTTTACGTTTCCTAAAGCCAATATTAATTATTATATTCAAAATACTGAAGGTTTGGCAACTATCCTAGGGTTTCAGAATTCATTTTGAGGTATACAAAATTTGTAAATCTATGGAAAAATATCTAATTTGCCATGGGTGTGTGCCGATACATTTGGATCGTGAAATTTGTCTGTCTTTTTATAGCTCGAGCACGGCTCATCTCATTCGATTGGAAATTATTTTGTTTCATACTTCTCATATGGAAAAGTTGGTAAAATCCCAAATTTTCATACTTTCAGTATAAAAAAAATTATAATACATTTATGTCAAAAAAAAGTAAGGCATAAAAAATCAGAATCGGAATAGACGGTATAAATTTAAAAAACGCTTAAAAGGGACAAGGTACCCAGGACAGGATCGAGTTTCCTTTTTTAGAGTATCCAAGCATTGTACCAAATTTAATCAAAATCGATTGGCTATATCACATTGCTCCCATAGGACGAATCGGTCCAAAAAAACGTATTTTATACAAAATTCGTTCTGTTTTGTTTGTTCGCAAAGATATTTGAACTAAATCCGGCATTTTTTTAAGGTATTAAAGCACTGTGTCAAATTTGGTCGAAATCGGATAACTATATCATATAGTTCCCATAGGAACGATCGGTCAACATTGTTGCTTAAAAATTTTTCTGTTTTTGGTTTTTTATGAAGGAACCGGATTTTATTGCAAGTCTAGGGGTACAGGGTAACCCAAAGTCGTCCGCGCCCGACTTTACGTACGCCATTTTTATTGATTAATTTAAAGATTTTTTACTTGTTGAAAAAATAATAAATAAGAAAAGAAAAAAGGATGCTTTTATACACATTTTTATAAACCTGATCAAAAATTCAATTATAAAGCTTGTGGTCTGATTTTCTTCCAATCATCCAACCAACTAATTGGAAAATTTTCAAAACTTTGAATATTAAAATTAATAATACAATGACTTTTTGTAGCTGCCAATTTTACATAAACGAATTTTAAATGTGATTTGAATCCGACTACTGTTTTGCAAGTGAAACCCAGTCCAATTGACAAAATAGCTTCAGAAATAATTTTTTGAAATTATTATTTAATAAATTAACATTAATTCTAATAATGTTATTAAAATTATTTTTAAGTATTTTTTGTTTTAACTCAAACCAAAAAATACAACTGAATAGCATATTTGGAGTACGTTCACATGGTTCATGTCTTGCATAAGTGGTTTATGTCATGCATGACAAAAAATTTCCTTTGCGTAGCTAAGTCTTAACTAATTTGGATCCAAAGAAGGTGTAGAGCTGTGCTAACTATGGGAAATATGAGAATATGAAAGATGAAGAAAATGTAAAACTGGCATATGATCATTATTTTTAAAAGCAAATCAGTTTTTCGGACATCATGGAGTTTTCTAAGGATAAGGGCCAAACAAACATTTAAGCCAAAAGTTTCGATGGAAACTTGGTGTTATACCTTTATCTTATTTTTTATTATTAAGTAAATTCACTTATGTCTATGGACAGAAAAAAAATATGTATAAGTATTCGATGCAAGCCAATATTTTTAGAATATCCCAATATTTTTCCATATCTAGTCCGCCTAAAGCAAATTCTCTTGAGCATTTGAATATTATCTAAATTTGGACAGCACTTAATCGCATAAAATTAGGCAAAAATTTACTGTCTGAAAGCAGAAGTAAAAGAAAACAAATTTTGTTAACATGCGACATATCAATAGTTTTGGAATATTTCATTATTTTGCTACATCTAGTCTGCCGAAAGCTTACTCTTTTGAGCATTTCCATATTATCAAAATTTGGACAGCTTTTTAAATCATTAAATTAAGTAAAAACTTATAGTTATATTTTTAATCTCAGCTTTTTCAACTACTTTTCTAATTTCCCTAAAATCTTGTGCAAATTTTTGAAAATTTAAATTTTCTCTTCAAAGGCAAATCAAAAGATGTTGAAAATCATATTTTATCCTATGCTATAAACTTGCTCCTGAGTGAATAATGCACCTAACTTCCAAAGACTCCAACAGTTTGCTTTGAAAAATTGTTTTCTATCTTTGCACATCCTTTAGTGGTGGCATTCAGGATTCAATAAATGAAATATCTCTTAAAAGCTTAAACCAAGCCAGATTTATGGCTTTCAGCATTTCGAAAAATTTATGGCTATATTTTAGCTGGAACAAGCTAAAATTGCAACCAACATTGGCCTGGTTCAATAGGCCAAAACTCGCAACGTAATGCAAAACATCTTTCTCTCTATCCAAATCACAATAAGCACAATAACTCAAAATCGAAGTTATTGAAATGGATTCCATTTACATTTGAAGGCATTTACAATTATATAATACACAATTGAGATTTCCCCATATATCGTTTACTTACTATCATTGAAGATATTTTGTGTTGAATATTTGTTATCTGCTCCTTTGATGAGAGGAATTGCTTACAATGAATGCCAAAATAATCAATCAATTAATTTAATTAATACTTACTACGTTGGTTAAATAGCAAGAGAGAAAATTTGGACAAATATTGGTTACAAACCGAAGCTGTCATTCATCAAATAATATCTTGATATACAAAATAAATGATTAAATGAAAATTTGTCTGCAGCAAGACATCTTGTCTTGTAAACAAAGAAGGATATTTAAATCCTTATCATAGCTTGTTATTTAATACATGTTTAATTATGGCTCGTTAAATTACTATAATAGACAATATATTAGCACATGAATGTGAAGTTTCAATCATGTATCAATAAACGAAAATGTAGGCAGACTTTTTTTGGCAAGACATAGTAGGTAAAATACATTTAAAATGTAAAAGGTTTATTTTTATAATTAACGCAAATTATTGAACAATTTATCTTTAGCCGAAAATTTATGACTTTTCTTTGTCCAAATATAATTTGCAAATGATAGAAGATATTTAAATATTTTTGAAACAAAAAATTTTCGATTTGTTTCAAAAAATAACTATCGTATACCAGTTCCACACTTTTTTTGCCAATATCTTTTCATATTTCCTATTGTTAGCGCAGCTTAACACCTTTCGATCCCAATTAGCTAAGCTAAGGTAAATTAAGGGACATTTTTTGTCATGCATGACTTAAACCACTTATGCAAGACATGAAAATTTTTTATGCAAGACATGAACCACGTGAACGTACGCCAAGGATTCCATTGAGTTATGTACCATACTATTTGTATACCCTGTACTGTATGATACAAAGGGTATATTAAGTTTGTGTAAGTCGAAGATGTATGTAACATATAGAAGGAGACGTCGGAGACACCCCAAAGTTACCCTAAATATGATCAGGGGGACTAGAGAAGTCGATATACCCATGTCCGTCTGTCTGCCCGTCCGTCCATCCGTGTGTCCATCCGTCTGTCCGTCCGTTTGAACGCCTAGATCTCAGAAATGGTAAGAGCTAGAGTAACCAAACCTTCTCATTAGATCTCAGATTATTCCTTAGTAGACAAGTTTATTTTATTTTTTTGATATCGGGATAAATTATATAGCTCCCATATGGGTGTTTGAGACGACCTCGACAAAAAAAAAAAAAGGTTTTAGATGGATAATTCGTTTGTTCATAAAGATATCAAATTTTGTATTTAAAAGTTTTTTATGGTTTCCAATCACTGTACCAAATTTGATCGAAATCGGTTAACTATATCATATAGCTCCCATAGACCGATCGTCCAAATTACCTTTTGTCAAAATTCGCTATATTTTGTTTTTTAATAAAGATATTGTAACTAGATTTGGCGTTTGGCGTTTTTAGAGCACTTAAGCAATGTTCCAAATTTGAACAAAATCGGTTGACTATATCATATAGCTCCCATAGGGCCGATCTTCCAAAAAATCGATTTTTAACTAAATTTGTTGTGTTTCGTTTGTTTATTGAGATATTGGAATCAAATTTGATATTCGTGAGTTTTTTTATAGTTCTAAGCACTGTACTAAATTTAATCCAAATCGTTTGACTATATCATATAGCTCAATAGGACCAATCGGTAAAAAAAACGTTTTTTATACAAAATCCGATGTGTTTCATTTGTTTGTAAAGATATTGAAACTAAATGTAGCATTTAGATTTTTTTTTAAGGTATTAAAGCACTGTGTCAAATTTGGTCGAAATCGGTTGACTATATCATATAGCTCCCATAGGAACGATTGGTCAAAAAAACATTTTTGCTTAAAAATTCAGCTGTTTTTGGTTTTGTGAAAGAACCGGATTTTATTGCAAGCTAGTGGTACAGGGTATCCCAAAGTCGTCCGCGCCCGCCTTTACGTACGCCATTTTTTTCCGTTGGTATCTTCTCATATTTCCCCTGATTAGCACAGTTCTACACCTTTCGTTCCAAATTAGTTAAGACTAAGATATTTAAAGGAAATTTTTTTATCATGCGAGACATAAGCCACTTTTGCAAGACATGAACATTTTTGTATGCAAGACTTGAACCATGTAAACGTACATCAAAGATTCTGTTTGTTAGATTGACTTAAAGCAAAGCATAACTAAAAATAATTGTTAATAAGTATCTAACTTGAAATTAACATTAATAGAATTTATTACTAACCGAAAAATTAGGTCGACTTTTTTTTTGTCAAGATACAACTTATAATGAATGACATTGATCTTTTCCCAACTCAGTATATTTTTCTGTCGATATCTTCTCATATTTTCTATGATTAGCACGGCTCCTTACCTTTCGATCCAAATTAATTACCACTTACCTATTCAAGGGAAATTTTTTGTCATGCAAGACATAAACCATTTATGCAAGACATGAAATTTTGTTTAGGCAAGACATGAACCATGTGAGCGTACGCCAAAGAGAGCTTAAACAGTAAATAATTAAAAATAATTAGTAATAAATATCTAACTTGAAATTAACATAAATAGAATTAATGTCAACTAAGTTATTAATAATTTATAAAATTACTTTTAAAGCTATTTGCCAATCCGATTGGTTTCACTGGCAAGAAAGTAGCCGAATTCAAATCACATAAAAATTTTGTTTATGTACAATTGGAAGCTCTATGTATGCGCATTCGTTTTTTGAAGCACAAAAACACTTATTATTTTAAAAGTTAAAAAAGAACTTAAGTTCAATGAACAAAAATCTTAACTATGGGCTCAAATTAGCATTTAAGCTTAAAGCTGAGCTGAACTAGAGCACGTAGATAAAACTGCTTTTGAGCCTTAAGTACTACAGATAGTAAGAATTAAAAGAGCAGTGAAACTGCAGCTAAATCACTTTTTGTGATAAAATGAAAAATGTTTCACTTCAGACATGCCTGTAGCTATCAACACATCCATAGAGCCGTCGAAATGATTCCGAAAAATTCATCATCAACGGAATTATTCAATATGACCTCCATTAGCTGCAGCTACGTGCTCAACGAATTGATCCTTTGGGCCATGCTTTGTGTTGGAAAACTGCTCGTTTAATGACGTCCACTCTGTATCCGTCAAAATGATTGAAGTCTGGACTGGACGTGGACTAGTTGGGTGGCCAGGCTAAGTTTTTGGTCTGTCTGCATTTGTAAAGCTAAAGCTATTTGAATGAAATGGTTGGGTTATTAGCTATGGCATTTTTGAGTTTATGATTTCAATAAGGAAATTTTTTTTCAGTAAAGTAAATTAACATTTCCCAATATTGAGTTATTCGAAACTTGAAGAGCAATCAATTTTTTCCCTTTGTTCCCAATTTCTATATTTCTTCTTCAAAATGAGCCGCAACCTAACTTTATGCAGCGTTATATGAGCTCGAAAGTAAAATATAATAATGAACATCATTATAAAAATTAAAATATATGACGAGCAAATTGTTTATTAAACAGACGATGAATTTTAATTGGCTTAAACTTTTTTTTAATTATGCATTTTAAATCAAACATAATTGTCAAACTATTTTTTTATTACATAAAGTTGGCAGCTTAATCAAGCTGCATATGGAAAAAGACAATGGCATAATTAATCATAATTTACATTACAATTTTATAATTATAATATTAATATGATTTTTTATATATACATTCAATAAAGGATGCTTGTGTATAACTTTCTCAGAAGAGATTATTTTCTTGTTTCATATTTTTTAGAGCGTGATTTTTAAGTATTCTGGTTTTAGTTATTGAATTTCATTTTTTATTAAAGTTATTTTGTGTTCAAAAGCCTATTATAAAGTGTGTTTAGGTTTATGACTTAATGCGCTCTAGAGGGCGACTTATCCAATTTTTTGGGACATATTATAGCCTATAACCAGCTCACAATAAAGACGCTTCAAAAAATCCCAAATATGTCAAAATTTGATAAGCGATTTGATAGCTATTAGGGAACAGACGCACATATGTTGTGACAAAAGTTTGCGGAATTCGATATTACGATATTCGATAATACGTTCCAGGGAGACAAACGGCCAATAAGGAGTATTATGTGACGTTTGCGTGAACGTTTTCGTCGTATTCTTCCGGAATTGACTCACAGACCATTCGTGGATTTTGCACGACTATAACGCGCCATCTCATCGAGCCATGATTGTGAACGCATTTAAGGAAAAACTCCCGATAAATACCATCGACCAGTACTGTACAATCCAGACCCTGCCTCGTGTAGCTTTTTCCTCTTTCCAAAACTAAAATTGCCACTCGGGGAACCCGTTTTGACTCCATACAGACCATAAAACTGATTGCGACGAGAGAGCTGAACGCCATCCCGGTCAACGCCTTTAAAAAAATGTTTCGAATATTGGAAAAAGCGTTGCCATATGTGTATTGCTTCAGAAGGGACATATATTGTAAAGGAGACCAAATAAATATTGAAGAAGATTAACTATATTGTGTTTTATTTAGAAATTCCGGAAACTTTTTTGTCACAATGTATATAAACAAGAATCATTATAGTCCTCCTGTTAGCGTCGCTGTTGCCTGGAAAAATTTATTTTATATCTGTGTTCATAGGAATTTTTTAGGTGTTTTCCTTAATTATAAACTGAGTCCAACTTGTTTTCTAGATCCATGCTCATTGCGCAAAGTTAAAGGCTGACTACTAATATCTTTTAACAGAGCGATAATCCTATAATATAAAATCTGGACTAATTATTTTTTACTTCATGTGTTTTCAAGAAGTTGCAAAGAAAATTAATATTTTGTTACCCGACCCTGATGATGTAGTTTAACTCAGAAATCTGTCAGAAAGCGTAATATAACCTCAAAGTGACTGTACAGCTTTTCCTTCTGTTTAATTAAAAACTGAGCTTTATTAATAAAATGCACCTACAATAAAAAAAAGCCAATTTTTATAGTTTTTAGTTTGTGCAAGCCGAAAATGTATGTAACATATAGAAGGAGACGTCGGAGACACCCCAAAGTTACCTAAAATATGATCAGGGTGAATAGAGAAGTCGATATACCCATGTCCGTCTGTCCGTCCGTCCGTGTGAACGCCTAGATCTCAGAGATGGTAAGAGCTAGAGTTACCAAACTTTCACATTAGATCCCATATTATTCCATAGGAGGCAAGTTTATTTTATTTTTTTGATATCGGGAATAAATTATATAGCTCCCATGGGGGTGTTTGAGACGACCTCGACAAAAAAAAGCGTTTTAGATGAATAATTCGTTTGTTTATGAAGGTATCGTAACCAAATTTGGTTTTTTATAGTTCCCAATCACTGTACCAAATTTGATCGAAATCGGTTGACTATATCATATAGCTCCCATGGGACCGATCGGTCAAAAAAAAATTTTGCTTAAAAAATTCTTCTGTTTTTGGTTTTTTGTGAAGAAATCGGACTTTATTACAGGCTGCTGGTGGTACAGGGCATCTCCAAAGTCGTCCGCGCCCGACTTTACGTCCGCCATTTTTTTTGCTGTTAATATGTAATTTTTTATTGCTTTTGTTTATTTACATTTTTATTTAAAATGATAATTTAAGAAAATTTCAACGCTTTTTTGATGGCACATTCTATTGATGCAACATAAACAATTTCGAATAGTAAGCATTTAATTACAAAAAAGGTGAAGCTTTCGAATATCATCCAATCGTTTGGTTCGAAAAAAAGTTAAATATGTTTAATATAAAAAATTATCTATGACCTGCGCTGATAATTTCTAGTTTTTAAACAAATTTTCTTTGCTATATAAATTGGTTCATTTAATGGACACTACCAAGAAGCACTATAATTTATTTAAAGAGGGTAAAATTTGTTAAGACCGCAAATGTAAATAACAAATACTGGAAAGGTTCCAATATGTTGATCACCTAAGACTATCCTTTATCCTATGCTTAAGTATAGCATTAGGCACCCCAGTGTTGTTTACTCAAGCTCATTGCTTTGGTTCCAACTTTGATTGGGCGTCAGTTTGACCCAAGTCCTTGCAGCAAACCTATCTGAAACAGCAGCACCTTCTTTTTGATAAATACCATCTTGTATGTCCATTACTAGCGTTTTTTTTTGATAATAAATTTATTTTGAACTGCAGACAGCATTTACTTCGTTTTGCTGTAAACCATCTTGTTTGTCCATTGATGCAAGCTCTTCCCCATTCTTATCTTGGGATGCACAAAGGTTGATAGATTCCACTGGAAGTATGTTCATGCCTTATCGAATACATGCGGTAGTTCGTTCTGTAGCGACGAAAGTTTGCCGCAGAAGTTCTTCGCGAATTCTTCATCATCATGGGCCAAATCAAAAATATCAAAGACAGTAATCATTATTTTACCAAAGCTGGTGGTGTTGACTTCTTGAGCTGGAGGCAAGCCATCGACTTTCTTGGCAAATCTGCGCACGGAACTGACTGTTTGCTTAAAGCATGCCTTATGGAATGGGACGAGCACCTTTCGCAACGTTGAACCAAAACGTTGCATTTTGCAATTTTTACAAGTAATTTCGTTTAAGAGTAAACCAAATAAATTTTTCTTTTTACTTTAAAATTTGAAATTCTGTTTAAACTATAAATTTGGTCCGAGCCACTTAAGCCACCGACGGCCACAACAAAAAAAAAAAAAAAGTGAAGGATCAAATATTAGAAGACTTTGCCTAGTACTGCCATGGCTAGCTCAAAGACAAATTGGCAAATGCCAATGCAAATCTTTATTTATTCTCTATTAATCCGTTTGGATTCGGCTATAAACTGTAAGTCTCCGTTTACTTCGAAAAGTTATTATTTTAAGATTCTAAGACTTGAAAATAATATATTTTTGTTTGATAGTTTATCTTTATTTACAATATATGAGAAGAAAAATTTTGTTTTTTTATGAACTTAATGTAAGACAAGAGGATTCCAATTTTTTTTTTACAGAATTTTATTTGCGCAATGAAATTCAGGAGGAACCAAGACATATAAAATAGTACTAAAATAAAATAATTCTAAATTAAAAAAAGACTTTGTATTTAATTCAATAAAATATTTCAATAAACTCAAAGTAAAATAAAATAGTTTAAAATTTAAAGGCAGTCTTTTGTGGAAAATATGCTAGAACTGGTTATGAATTATAGACGCAAAATTTAAAAAACTACGCAGTTTTTGTGAAAAGTATGCGGTAACAAGTTATAAGCACAAAATGTAAAAAAATGTGGTACAGTCGAGGCGGTGCCCGACAGTTGAATACCCTGTAACTTTTCTCTCGAAAAAATGTTTTCTGCATATTCCTACTAAGAACTTTCTAATTGGAGTTAATTTTTTTTTGTGAAATTGGATATTTATGCCTATAAGTTCCGAAAATTGTTACCGATTGTGATGAAACTCAAAGAAGCTACTGAAAGTATATGGGGTAAGTTTCAAGTTGATATGTTGAGGGGTTTGGGAGAAAACTCGGTAAATCGATTGCGGAGGGTAGGGGGTCGGCATCGATCAAATTTGGATGTGGATTTGGTCATTGGAGCCAACCAAAAATTGTGATTCTAGGTCGATTATTACCATAATTAGGTAGAGTCAAATATTGGTGATGCTTATAGGCAAGGGGACGTCAAATTTGTATCATTTTGACTATAACCTTAGCTGTAATTGTCCGATTTTGTTCATTTTTCACACACTGATGCGTGGCACCATAAAGCAACTGTTAAATTTCAGATGAAAATATTAAACTGTGTGGCCAAAAACCTAAAAAAAAAATCAACTGCGGGAGAAAGATATTGATATGATTCAACAAACTTCATCTTCTGAGGAAATATGATCACCAGCTGGTAAAGTTTGGTATTTCTAGCTCTTCTAGTCTCCAAGATCTAAGCTTTCATACAGACGGACGGACAGACGGACGTGGCTTAATCGCTACCCGAGGTAATGACAAGCATTTTGGTATAACTGACTTGGGGTCTGCCACGCCTCCTTCTGACCGTTACATACATTGCAAAAATCTACTACAGCCCTTGTACCTATAGGTACAGGGTATGAAAATTATATGTTGACTTTCAAGAAGAGACGCAGCCGCGTCTTCAGGGATCTACTGTACTATAAGGTTATACATATTCCTTATACAGCCGCCTGGCTTAGGGAATTTTAATAGTTTGGCCAGAAGTTTAAACAAATTTGTTGCCACATTCGGTCCAATATAGTCTACAACCTCTTAGCAGTCTTTTCAATCTATTTATAAGTCGAATAGCGTCCTTGGCTATTAGAAACTTTTACGAAGAATCGATTGTGATATGAAATATGCTGCAACCAGCTCTACTGGAGGCCCTACGACTCCAGTGGGAGATAGAGTAATTGATCAGCTATTCTAAAAATAAAAGCATTTATTCCTTAATTTTTAATACATTTGAAGATAAGCCAAAGATCTCAGTTGTTGCTATCGTTCTTCTTATCGTCTTTTTCCGGTAATTGAAATCGAACGCGTTTCTTCCCA
>JBAMAX010000403.1:0-48899 GCA_037043745.1 Chymomyza amoena
ATACCCTGTACCGTATGGTACCAAGGGTATATTAAGTTTGTGCAAGCCGAAAATGTATGTAATATATAGAAGGAGTCGTCGGAGACACCCCAAAGTTACCTAAAATATGATCAGGGTGAATAGAGAAGTCGATATACCCATGTCCGTCTGTCCGTCTGTCCGTCCGTGTGAACGCCTAGATCTCAGAGATGGTAAGAGCTAGAGTTACCAAACTTTCACATTAGATCCCATATTATTCCATAGGAGGCAAGTTTATTTTATTTTTTTGATATCGGGGATAAATTATATAGCTCCCATATGGGTGTTTGAGACGACCTCGACAAAAAAAAAACGTTTTAGATGAATAATTCGTTTGTTTATGAAGATATCGTAACCAAATTTAGTATTAGAAAGTTTTTTATAGTTTCCAATCACTGTACCAAATTTGATCGAAATCGGTTGACTATATCATATAGCTCCCATAGGACCGATCGGCCAAAATAACTTTTTTAAAGAAAAATTCGCTATATTTCGTGTTTTAATAAAGATATCGTAACCAGATTTGAAGTTTGGAAATTTTTTAGACCACTTAAGCAATGTGCCAAATTTGAACAAAATCGGTTGACTATATCATATAGCTCCCATAGGTCCGATCTTCCAAAAAATCGATTTTTTAACAAAATTTGTTGTGTTTCGTTTGTTTGCTAAGATATTGGGACCAAATTTAACATTCGTGAGTATTTTATAGTTCCTAAGCACTGTACTAAATTTAATCCAAATCATTTGACTAGATCATATAGCTCCCATAGGACCAATCGGTCCAAAAACACGTTCTTTATACAAAATTCGATGTGTTTTGTTTGTTTGTAAAGATATTTGAAATAAATTTGGCATCCATATCTTTTTTAAGGTATTTAAGCACTGTGTCAAATTTGATTGAAATCGGTTGACTATATCATATAGCTCCCATAGGAACGATCGGTCAAAAAAAAAATTTTTGCTTAAAAATTCTTCTGTTTTTGGTTTTTTGTGAAGAAATCGGACTTTATTACAAGCTAGTGGTACAGGGTATCCTAAAGTCGTCCGCGCCCGACTTTACGTCCGCCATTTTTTTGCACTAACTTCATATACCCTTTGGTAAGCGTATACAAATAATACACTGCTTGGTGTAGCGGGTGGGCTAAAAGTTTGTATCGTTTTAAAGAAAAGCATTTCATCATACATACCCAAATCTTCTTAAAAAATATGTCCATCACCTTCTTTTGACATCATTGGAATGTCACCTATCTCGACCAATTTAACTTTACGGTCATCTGGAATAAATTTTTGGATTTGAATGGCCACTGCATTCATCGTCCTTGGTCCTGTCGGAATTTAGAAAATCGCTTACACATTTTTTTCCCCTGGTGTAGAGTCCAGAGAAATTCTATATTAATTAAAGACACCGCCGTTCGAATTCGGCTATAAACTGTAGGTCCCTGTTCTGTGGCTTTACCTAAAGTACTATATCTCACAAACTAATAGCCCGGCAGCTTTTAAATTATTAGACGTATCTTTTGGAAGTTAGTGCTAACTAATAATGATAAGGATTAAATTCTAGTGGCGTTCGCAGATAGAAATAATTCAAACTTTTCAGCCCACCTGTTTAAAGTATATTATGGGACAGATGGACGCGCTGATGGTAAATGTCTCTATATTCTATAAAGTGTTCATTAATTATAGGACATCAAAACATGTGACATTATTCACACGAAACACTTAACACCTGACTCTTTAATCTCTTATAATGGGAAAAGGGACTGTACCAATTTACTTTTTAAGCAAGGAGATCTCCATCGTTGATGACGATGGCATATCTCTTAGTTACCGTTGTAAATTATCAGCGTTTTAACTGCCTTTTGTCAAACTGACGTCATGCTCTTTCTTCAAAAGAGAAATGGCTCAAAAATTATGAATATAAAAAATATTTTAATATAAAATAAAACTTGCTGATGATTCTTCTAAATGTTTTTTACCAAATGTTTTTGCACTAACTATTATTTGTATCTATTTACATAAGATCAAAGGTAGATCAAAGATCAAGTGTCTTCTGGTTATAGTTTTACCTTATCGACAGTTAATAATTTTGCTATCCATCTGAAGTCATACGTTTTTTCTGTTTCATCGATAGTTTTCATCTTGCTTTCTACCTGATGTTTTTGCGTGTGAACTTCTTATTTCGTCTAGGAAGAAATGGAAAATTGGTTGTATTTTTTTTATATCTTCAAGAAGTAGGTGCTTAGAGAGGCAAATCTAAAATACACTTGATCCTAGGGATAGTTGAATGCGGAGTTTCTTTTATCACAAAGGCATCTTCTGATTTAGATCAATCTTTAAACACTTAAGGAACGAATAACACCTCAAGGTACATTCATAAAGAAGTTTGAACTAATGAAATATTTTTCATTTCAAGAAATAAATCAATAAGGGCAATTTATTTCTCTTATATTATTTTTAAATGTTGTAGGTTTATTGATAAACTACTGCAGCATAGTATAACTGCAGTAAGTCATAGAAAGTACCTGTGAATAAATTTATTAATATCAAATACTATAATTTTAAATAGTTCTGAAGTCTTACATATATTATTTCCTTGATTATACAGATGTTGTATATCCTTTTATAAATTAAACTAAATAACACTCCGTTGTCACTTTTATTCAGAGCATATGGCGGTGAACTTTCCCGAGATATGGCCAAGAAACCAAAGCACTTAACATAGCACGTAAAGTGCTATATTAGTGCTCTGCGATATTATCTGTTATTAAAGAAGTAACGCTAAGATAAGATGTAAGTTAACCATAGTACTCATATGGCCTTCATAATATCAAACCAACTCAAATTAGTTGTTTCCACAAATGACACTAAAGAAAACTCACCAAAACAAATTCCTTTCAAAAGTAAACATATGTACATACATACATACATATAAAGTGCAGAGTAAGAGTAGAGTGCTTCGGATATCAATGTAAGTGAACATCTGAATATTTTCAGATGAATGCTTCTTAGAAAGCAAAAATTTATTAATCTGCAAGCTTATCTCACTCCAATAACTCCTGATGCTTAATGCACAAATCGTACTAGAAGCTAATGCTCCACCAAATGATGGCGGCAATCACGTTTGCATACGTAGAGAGATCCGACTAAGTAGTCAAAGTGGATGCACAGCTGTGTCACAAAATTAATCATCCATAAATCCGTGACCATGTTGGGAGGTGACCATTTGATTGCCATGTAGCGCATTTGTGGTACAAATTGGAAATGGACTAAATCTCTGCCTAATTTTATCACTGCATAACTTGCGATTGACTGCAGTAGTGGCACCAGCAGCAATATAATAAGTATACGCATAGTGGCCAGTAGTACACGTTGAACCGATGTTTTAATTGAATGTTTGCTGGAATTAACTAGATCAGATAGTTTCGCGTTTACGCTTTTAATGGCTTAACGATTCAGCATGGATATAGCAAATATGGTGATCGAGCTTATGGAATCTATATCATATTATCATATCATAACGAACGAGTATTGGTACTTTAATGCTACTGGAATGCCAATCCAAGAGATAGTTAGACATATTCATGTATAATAGGTAGAAATTATGTGGCTAGTAATGCAGGATACAAAATGGGTATACATCAGCCATTTTGTATCTTTGATCTGGCTCCTTCCAAAGCATCGTAGACCATGCCGTAAAAAGCTGCTCAGGACTTTTAACGTCGTGCATCGTGACGAGTTCTATTTAAGCTACAAATTTTTCGGTCATGTTTAGTAATAGGCTTTGAAGTCAAAAATTTTATTGTAGGGCAATTTTTGGGAATTAATAAAAAAAAAACTGGTGAATCCATCTATTTAAAATGTTGAGGGTATATTTATACATGTTTTGAGAATACACAGTAAAATTTTTGAAATAAAATATTAAATATTTTTGAAATGACACGCGATCTCAGGTATATACCAACTATCTAACTGCCGAGCGGCTACTCTTTTAAATGGCTGTAACTCAAAAACTATTTAAGATATCGATTTAAAATTTTAGTATGTTATTTTTAAAGGTATAACCTATCGAAATATGGAAAAAAAAAATTAATTTTTTGAAAATTTCACACTAGGTGTGCCCCTTAAGAAAAAATCGGCAGAGTTTCAAGCAAGTGATTTGGAAAATTTAGTAGAAAGTTACACAAAAGGAGATAAATGTATTTAAAATAAATTAAGTGAGATAGCATCTTATGCGATATATATATTCGAGTATCTTGGAAGCACAGACTACTGATGTTACTGAGGGCAGAATTCACACTACGAATGATATTAGGAGCGCTACCCAAAACTGATTTGTATACTCGAACCTGTTAGGGGAACAGGGCTTACCGTGGAGGAAATTCCCTACTGACTCTAAAGTTTTTATAACTTGGTTAGATACAAACTGAAAGGTTCTCTCAAGTTCTCTCCAGTATTAAATATATAAATAGTATAGAATAATTTTGAGATAGCGTAAGTTTGCTATCCAAGTTTGGTAGCTGAGCCTGTTATATGGAACTTTACAAGATCTACAGAAAGGGTAAAATAGAGATACCTTTTCATGACCAAAAATATGCGTACTTAAAAGAATCAGACAAGCTGTCGAGTTTTATTAATCAATTTCTTTAATCCAATTACTTTAATACCAATTACTTACCTTCAGATTACACTAGTCGACGATGAAAAATCTCCAGAGATAAGACTTATATTTCATGTTAGGGCGATGTTTCAGCATTCAAAATCTGTTTTTTTATTATCCTCTTATAGCTTGTTTTTTTTCTAGGACTGTTTTAGTGAAAAGCACCTTTTTCAAAAAACGGTTGCACATATGATGTCATAAAATCTGTACTAATTCGAATTTTTTCAATATTTTTTTTTCCTTAAAAGTAGAATAGAGTACCTTTCCATAATGCCCCATTTATAAAAAACAGTAAACTGAAGAAAAAACCACAGCCGAAAATATCGCATTTTTTTTCAGAGAAAGTCTGAGGCACTTAAAAAGTTAGCTATTTAACGTAATTGGTTGCGATAGGTAGATGCGATTTCTGTTTAGTTTTATCTTTTTAAGATAAAAATTGCCTGATTTACTGAATTTTTAGTAAAAATTAAAAATAAAGTGTGAAATTCGTCGACTAGTGTTATTAGACACTGCGCCCACTAAGAAAAAATAGAGTAACGAGAATCATCTACAATGGAGGTCCTCCAACTGTACTTTTCGTGATCTTACATACAATTTGTCCACTTCTAGAAACGTTCAGAAAAATTTCATATGCCTTTTTTTGTTCATTTAAGATTTCGTCATGACAAATCCTTAAGAAGTCCATAGCAGAAAGCTCACTATTTAAATTTCTTAATAACTCAATCTTTAGGTTCAGTCGTTGAACTGTAAACTTAACTTTTCCTGCACAATTATGCAAAAAATGCTTAATGAGAGCTGTCCAATATTTTACTTTAAAATTCTTGCAACATATTCAAAAGCAGACAACAATTTGCCTGACAATTAATTTTAATTAAAATCAATTGAACAATACGCGAATCAAAGATGCAGTAGAAAAGGAGTTACCATATCTGGTATGCTGGCTGCCCAAGATGGAAACTAAGGAATTTCTGCATTTAAATGTTTTAAGTTTATAAAGAGTTCTGGTACTTACTTTTGATTTTATTTGTTATTTCATTTTAAAAAATATTTTTGGTTAATAACACTGTCCAACAGTGATTTAGAACTTTCAAGCGACCTAGTGTACGTTGTAGGTCTTGACGAGTAGATCACGATAGTCTGTCTCAAAATTGTCTAACACCCCCAAAATCGCAAGTTATTGCTTAAAAACCGTTTTTCGGGTACTGCGATCACTCCCACAATCACAACGTCGCCATTTTTGAACCGATTTTCGATTGCTTTACGGGTTTCGAAAGAAACAATTTTGAGACAGACTATCGTGATCTACTCGTCAAGATCTACAACGTACACTAGGTCACTTGAAAAGTTCTTTTATTTTTTTGATTTTGTAGGACAGTGTAATTAAGTTATTATTTTGTCCATTCTTTTGGCAGATCAATTTAAATATCTGCCTCCTATACCTTGAAAAACATTTTACTCTTCTAGGCAGAAATCATTAACACAGGTCAGCATGGTTCAGTTGTTGGAAAGCTAAGAGTTATTTCCGAAGTAATTTGGTGCGTAGAATCCAAATCTGGCGTCAGAACTGGCCCATCACGTCAGTATTTTGAGATATTTGACGTTATGTACCCAAAAAATGGTCTTTTTCCTACATTTGAGGTACATAACCTCAAATATCTCAAAATTCTGACGTGATGGGCCAGTTCTGACGCCGGATTCGGATTCTACGCACCAAATTACTTCGGAAATAACCCTTAGCTTTCCAACAACTCACATGACCCCTGTATTTGTAGACCTGTGTAATTATTATGTTTTTAGGGATAAGTGGATGCAGCGTATTCCACTTTGAGGCCGCGTTCTTTCCCCTTTTTTTTTTGAGAATAAAAATGCACCTAATTTTGTATTGGCGCGAAATTTTTTACACTATTTTGTTTTTACGTGATTTAAAAAAATCATTTCGTTAAACTTTTACGCGATTTAATTGCACTTAACGCGATTTTAAAAAATCCTCAATTATAACTTTAACAAAAAAAAAAAAAACGGCTATAGATATTTATGCAGTTTGAAAACAGATGATAGCAGAAAATTTTATAAGTTGTAAATATCATAAATATGTTTTTTCTTGAGTTATTACTCCTTTGGCTTTTAATGTAAAAAAAAATAATTGCGTTGCTAATTCTATTTCAATTTCTTATTTCGTTAGATTTAGGATCTAAAATATTAGAAACTATAAATTTTCCTGGCTCTTATTAACGATAATTCATAATATGAATTTTCTTTTGTAAAATTGATATTCTTTATTGTATTTTTCGTTTTTCCTTATCTTATAAGCTATTTAAACACCAAATTTAAATTTTAATTAAAAACCTAACTTCTTTGTAAAAACGATTATTTTATATCGTTAACTGATATATTTTAGTTGTATTTTCGAACAGAGGACCGATCCCCTACTTTTATATGGATACTGTATATTTTTTACGCTAATTTTTTTACGGGTATTTTCTGGGAACGTATCTATCGCCCTAAAACAGAATTAGTAGGTGTGCTTTTAATTATGCAATTGAAAAGAGAGCAAAAAGAGCATGTCGCAGCGTTATTCAACAAGTGTTACTCTCTTTGGTGTGGCACAACCAACCCACATACATATATGTAATTATACTTAAGAATTTATTTTTTTAAATATTCATGCTCATAATCATAAAAATTTGTACGCATACAAAAAATAAAAATTAAAATACTTTGAAGTTGCCTGCACTTAATAATTTCCATAAATGAACTCTGTCTCTCTTTTGTTGTTGTTGTTGCTCTTGTTGTATTTACTCTTGGGCGTCTTTTACCGTTACATTGTTGTCGTTGTTGCTGTTGTTGTTGTTGTTACTATAGATATTGACATAAAAGAAATTCTTGCACAGAACAACAAATTGGCATTGGAGTCGGTCTCCAAGTCTCCAAGTCTGCTATCTGACTGGCATGCTAAGCAGCAAGGAGTTGACGCTCTTTTGTTGTTTGCATTGCTTCATGCATCAGCAGCAAGTGATGACCCCCCCTGCCCCCATGTCTCTGCCCCAAAAGTGTTTATGGAATATTACTTTATGTACTGAGACTGGGAGAGTCTATAGTGCAATAGCAGTTACTTTTAGTCAGGTGTTTCTCATAAACCCGGAAAGTATGTTGGAACTGCACTTAAGTGTAAGAGATTTACTTCAAATGTGTTGGGATTTTATCTTTCAAATGTTTCTTTATGTGAAGCTTAGCCGAGTCGGTTACCAGTGAGCGAAAATTACTCAATATTTACTTGTATGAATTTTAATCTGATTTGTTACTCAATATTTATTGTTTTTGAAACACACCACTTAATTGTATGGTTTTCTATCTGTTTCGTTATAATTTAGAAGATAGCCGTGGTCATATGCCACAAAATACAATGCATTTTGAAAATTTTCATAATAAAACAAAAAAAAATCTTTTTTGATCATTGTACTAAATTATTTTGATTGAATTTATCAGTGCAAAAATAACAACATATATCATGCATCATTATAAAATATTTTTTATGTATGACTTAATGTCTTGTTGAAAATGTTCATCATTGTGACGTCACTAAGCCTATAACCAGAGGACAATCAAGATGTTTTAAACCTTACCTTATATGCCAAATTATGATAAGCGGCTTGGAAGTCACGAGGAAACAGATGTACACAGATAACCCTCATTTTTGCTTGACTGCAGCTAAGATATAATTTATTTATTTCAGTTTATTATACAATAATATTCTTAAGAGCTTAGAGTATTGGCAACGTCTCGAATTTACAATGTAACGCAACAATTTGTACAATTATTTTTTATTTTAAATCATTATACCATATAAAATACAAGAGTTATGTATTAAAGAAAAAAATTTCAATATCTGATCCTTAATAAACATAATTAATAATAATAAAACTAATCTATTGGATTATTTGGACATGTTGGTGGAGAGTGGGTAATACGATTATATGATCTCTATGCATCCACTTTGATTATAAACGTAACAAAATTTGAAGACTTGAACATCTTCTTCTGTCAAACGGACTATTTTCTTAAGTTCTAAATGATATAAAAACAAAGAACTAATTCTTCACAAAAAATCTGTTCATTATTTTTTATAACTAATAGAATTAAAAAAAAACAGTTGCAGCTAACAAAAGCTTGCTTGACAATTTAATTTAAATATTTGTTGAAGGTCATATATAGTATTTATATGCTTACGAATATGATGATAAAATAATAAAAATAATAAATGCCAAAGATTTCCAATTATATTTTTATATTACAACGAAGTTAAATTATTTGTAATAATGAATAGAAAATATTTAAATAACAATAATTTTGCAAATTGCACCAATATTGCGGTTTTTATCTTTCGAGGTTGAACTTGGCTCTCACATACCACAATTATTAGATTATAAATTACAAAAATATATATATAATATATATATAATATATTTTATGAATACACTTATAAAATCTAAAAAATGCAATATCTTTTTTAATTTTTTCGTCAATAAATCGACAGTGTCTAACGTATGTTTTTATATAAGTTTTTTTGCAGGGGAATTATTATGTGATTTTCACCTGTATAAGGTAAACTATTGCTTTCACAACAATGACTATCAAAATCAGTTGGCAAATAACAATTGTAAAAATTCTAACTACAACCACATTTAGAATGGGTTTTTCAATTTTCCTAATTTTCCTGTAAATTTTCCAATGATATTACATGGCCTATGTCCGTCCCAGGAAGCTTCTGAACATTTTAAAAAAAGTCCCATTAAAATCGGACAAAGGGTTTGGCGTCCAACCTCATACAAACAGACAGACAGACAGACAAACACTTTTTTTATATAAAGGATATAGCTCCCATACGACAAATCGGTAAAGAAAACGTTTTTTTGAACTAAATTCGTTGTGTTTCGTTAGTTTTTGAAGACATTGGAACACAATTTGGCATTCAGAATTTTTTTTAGAGTACCCAAAGAGTATATTTACTCAAAATCGGTTGACTATATTATATACCTCTCATAGGACAAATCGGTCAAAAATATGTATTTGAACAAAATTTGTTGTGTTTCGTTTGTTTGTGAAGACATTGGAACCAAATTTAACATTCAGAAGTTTTTTAGAGTTCACAAGTACTGCACCAACTTTGATCAAAATCAGTTGACTATAACATATAGCTACTCTAGGAATGATCGGTCAAAAAAACATTTTTCGTTCGAAATTCGCCTTTTTAAGTTGTTTATGAACCTAATTTGGCAATATACCGGATTTTATCGCCTGCTAGTGGTACAGGGTATTCCAAAGTCGTTCATACCCAACTTTAGCCATCTTTTAATTTAGTTAAATAGAACTTTATACATTATGTCACATAAATTTTCTTTTAAAATCAATAAGTCTGTCTACACGTATTCAGCCTTTTAGTTTACGTCACTACACTTCTTCAGCTTTGTTACATACAAGTCCATTAGAGAAAAATACATCCATATATTCCTCTTTGCGCGATCTCCAATTCTTCGCGCCTTTTTTTGCGAAATTTTATGAAATTCGGGCGGAGCTCAACTTCTTATTTTGCTGTGGAACTTAGTGTTGTGTTGCCGATAAAGATCGCAAAATCTGTATATTTCATGATATTGAATGAGAGATTTAAAATACGAGGGGAACAAAATTTAAAAATTAAAAAATTTAGGAATATAATGAAAAATGTTGCTTCAATTAATAAGTAAGCGGAATTTCTACACCATAACAAAGCGACTGAAGAATGCCGGGGGTATCTGGCAAGCTGCCCAGAGTATTGTAAATCGATTAATATTGCCACATTTCTTATCCATTTTGAAGAACTCTTGCTTAATAAGTTTTTCGGCTTAATAAAGCGCATAACCATATTCCTAGAAAAAGTATCTGTAATGTTAACATAGGTCATGTTCACCATAGTTACTCAAGAAGTTTCATAACTCATTTCTTTATTTGTCATTTCGGGAACTATGTGCTCTTAAATTTTCTGATTAACTAAACAGCTTGATGGACATGAGAAGAAATGAAAAGCTGAAAAGTTCTCTCACACATTTTTGAAGCCTCATAAAAATTTATCTCTGTCGCATTATTGCACAATTTTTTTGAGATACATTTTGCTATTGTTTGTCTTGTATTTTTTGTGAGTGGCAAGCACAGCCGCACCCCATTGATAAAAAGAAAACAGATCCAAATCTAAATAACAATGAGGCAGTGCATTGGGCTCCATTGCAGCCCCGGAACAGATGACTACTTACCAGACGACGACGAGAAGAGTTCAGCGTGCTTTGAACTACTCTCATCAATTTTAACACACAGTACTGTACTACAAGTATATAGTATATAATATACGCGTAAATTATTCATTTGTTTCAATTGAAGACAAACTACTAGAAGATACAAACATTGTATCTATAAGTTCATGTCTCTACAAGTGTGTGCCAATTAGGGCAATGCTATCAAGTAATGCATTATTTTCTGCGCGTTTTCTTCGAAAAAACATTTTCGAAAGTGAGCATCAAGGCGCGGCGTATAACGTGAGATTTATGAGACATTGCGACAAATTCGAGAAATTAAAAGCTAAAATTAGATGGTGATTTTTAGATTGCCCGGCGCGTGCTTTGGCCTAATTGTCGGGACCGGCTATAAATATTTGATAAACTAGAGTTTCACGTAAAAAACTAATATGTGTAAATTTAAACGGACTTGGGTGTATAACTTGCCAAGTCATTTAGCTGGGTAAACACGTTTACAGAGGCGTAGTCAGTTTGTTGCAGTTGCGGGGGACGTTGGGATATTAGCCAACAAAATATTGGAGGAAGTGACGAATTGCAAGTTATTTCAAATCATTCAAGGTAACGACATGTTGGTATTATTTCTTAAGTGTCCTCTAGCTTTTGACTCTGCCCAATTCGTTGGGTTAGAGGTTGAAATGAAAATCCTTGAACTTTTCCGCAGAGCCCAAAAAATGGCTGAAATTAAGTGTACCGGATCACTTTGAATTAATTTCTTTATCTTGGTGATTTTTTCATACGTAGTAGAAATATTACCCAGGTAAATATTTAAAAAATATTACTCTATGGAGATCTGGAAAAAACATTCGAGCAGACTTTACCGTAAAAACCCACGATCTTGGGGCTTGTAGATTTGAAGAACCGGATAATGTTCTCTCGGCGGCCCTAATAGTTTCCACTTTCCAATTTGTATTTTACGAAAAAAAATAATCTACTTTCAAGATATATGAAGCAAAAGTATATTAAATGAATTGAAATCGTTCAGGATGTACTTTGAGCTGCAGGGCTACAACGATTTTTCTGTGTGTAACATACCGGGGCACATTCCATATATTCTTAAGAGAAGTTCTTTATCTAAAACTTATTGGGACCCTAGAACTTTAGTGTGATGGGATTGATTTTTATAAATTTTATAAAGAAAAGATGGCGTTCGTTAAAGTCGGAGGCAGACGACTTTGAGATACCCTGAACCACAAGCTTGCAATGAAATCCAGTATATTGCTTAGGAGCACCAAAAGAGATTTGATTTTGAAATTGGGTTACAATTCATTAACTATCAAAAACAGGCGAATTTTTAACCAACAATTTTTCTTTTAACCGATCGTTCTAATGGAAGCTACATATATGATATAGTCAATCAATATTGATCAAATTTGGTACAGTGTTTGGGAAAAACTATTAAGAGCCAAATTTGGTTACGATATCTTCATAAATAAACGAATTATTCATCTAAAACTTTTTTGTTTTTTCGAGGTCGTTTGAAACACCGCTATGGGAGCTATATAATGTGGCCCCGATATCAAAAAAGTATAATAGGTTGGAGGAATAATCTAATTCGAAGTTTGATTGCTCTAGCTCTTACCATCTCTGACATCTAGGCGTTCATATAGACGGACTGACGGACAGGGGTATATCGACTTCTCTAGTAACCCTAATCCTACTTTAGTTATCTTTGGGGCTCTTCTATGTCTAATTCTGCATGTTCCATACATTTTCGGCTTGTAGAATCTTGATATACTCATTGTACCATATGATACAGGGTAAAAAGATACAATTTAAATTGATCTAGACATCTCTGTCCGTTTGTCTGAAAGCCTAGAGCTTGAAGAAGGTAAGAGCTAGATTTTCGAGTAGGATCCCTTATTATGTCAGGGGAAAAATTTTGTATATTGTTTTTTTTCATTCTGGTAATTTTTGAAGAGCACTGTACCAAATTTGATCAAAATTGGATGATCACAGGATTGATCGGTAAAAAATCAATTCGGGACATTATTCCCTTGTCTATGAACATCGTAATCAAATTCCTCAATGGAAAGTTTTTTGAAGTATCTAAACACTATCGAAATGGCTTAATGTATTTATTTGTTGTGATGGAACAGGGTATCGTAAAGTCGTCACCGCCCGACTTTAAAATCCGTTTTTATTTTTGGATTAAAAGATACAATTTTTTTTTTATTAGCACCCGTACAGATTTTTAAAAGTTCCATTTTCAATTAATAGAAAGAGCAGCCAATCTTGTTGAGTGCTCCCACGTCAGCCAGAGTTAAAAATTAAATAACAATAAAAATGTAAACAATGTTTTATCCTTAAATCCTTTGGATTGGTAAAAACATGCATAGATTCAAAATTTTTTTGATTCGGATTGATTTGCTAAAGTCCTCCCTTGCCCAACTACACCACTGAAACAAGTGCCATAAAATACGGGGTGTTGCTGCACAACAAAGTCTAAATAGTTTATGAGGCTTTACGGGACTAACGTCTGGGACCAACTAAAATAAACAAAGCGGCCGGTCAGGCAACGACTACATAGTAGAGACAACGGCAAACATCCTAAAACCCCCAAGAAAAGAATATAAAAACCCAGATGAATGACTGGCTGACTGGCTGGCTGGCCAAACAAAGAACCCGCCAGACACTGACTGGGCAACAGGCGGCTGCTGCTCTCCTGTCTGCTGTCCAGCTGCGGCAACGTCTGCTTCAAATGGCAATCAAATCAATGACCAGAGGTGGGCCATTAATGGTCCATGTACAACTCTCTCTAAGACTCATACTATCCAGTTTTTCCTTGTTGTAACTGCGATTTCCATCTGCATTATGAACTTGGTTTGGCCGTGGAGAGGTCGAGTGGTTTTTTGTACAGTAGCTTCACATTGCACTGTCTGTTGCAAGAAAAACATTTACATTACGCATCCTCCAACTCTTTACGAGGATAACAAAGGGATAACCATAGTAGTCGGTGCGCTTTTCACTTTCCATTTATTAATGAATTTATTGGCCCTACTGCAGTTGATGCACAAATGCATTTAACCGTGGCCATATCCAAGCCCTTTCCAGAGAGGGTTGGGATTGCCAGCAAATGTAGTATAGGGTAGACAAGGGCTGGCTAAAGTTGGGCAACTACCCAGGGTACGTGCATATCATTTATCATAGCTTTTGTTTTGGTTACATTTCAGAGTTTTTGTTGTGGGCGTTTTTGGAGGGTGTTCCAAGGGTGGTCTGGCAAGGTGTTCATGTGAGTGTGCGCAGCTGTTGAGGGATTGAGTAAGGTAAGCACTGGCACTATATTTACAAAAAAAAAGTAAACAAAAACTAAGGATAAATTATTTTCGTAATGAATATTCAAAAGTTTTGGTACACCTTTAAGATAAAGCTGTTAAGTGCTTTGGATGAACTTATGGGTATGGCAATAAAGGGGTTAAGGTATGGCTTATCAGGAGCTTGTTCGGAGAAAAATTTAATAAATTATTGTTTTTATTTTTTAAAAAGATGCCAAAGCAAGTTTCAGGATAGACACTTGCGATTTAAAAAGAACAATTTATTTTTATGAATTCGCAATTAGCCTCAAAACGAAATTTGAATGTGCGTTTTTCGTAAATTGTTAAAGTTAGCCCATTTCCTGATTCTAAACCTGGTCCGAACCCTATAAAAAATATCAGTAGTTTACAGCTTTGTATTTTTTTTAATTTTCAATGGTAACACATAATATTTAGCAAAAAAATACAATTCTTATCGTTTTTGTATTCAAAAGAAAAATATCTTATTTATTACTCCAACAATTTTTTTATTTATTATATTTAGGTAAAAACAAGTTATCTTTACTATTTTTATTCCAACAATTTTATTATTTATTATATTTAAGTAAAAGCAAGATAGTTTTATTTTAATAATAAATCAATAAATTCATTTTTAAAATAAAAATTGCAGAGTAATATTTATGATTATTGAGCAATAATTCTTAAATTTATGTTTCAATAGAACTATCTCGCGATTCTTAAAAAAAACAATTATTTTACAACTTTTTTTTCAATTAATTTTTATATAAAAATAAGAGTTAAAACTTAATTTTAAAAATATAAATTTATAATATTTACGGATTCTTGTACATTCGTACAAAACACTTTTTTGCTTAGGTTTTATCAATCTCATAACTCTTTTTTGCGAACTCTGATTTTTAAGGAGCTATCATATAAAAATATTTTTTTTTCTGTAGTTGAAATATATTTTCTTTTATAAAGCAAATTTATCTGTAGTTAATTATCTGGTCTTAATCAATGTTACGTTTTGAAGAAAAAGTAGTATAAAAAATATATTACTACCAAATAAAATAAAAATCGACGCGAATAAATGATATTTTAAGTTTTTTTTTAATATTCCTAGGTAATTTCTTAATAATTAAGAGCTAAGATAAACAGTTCTGTCTTCCAGCCTTTCCTACTTAGATATTATTAGCATTTAAAAAAAAGTATGTTAAAAGAAAACTGATATAATGTTTTTAGAGGTCAAAATATTAACAAAAAATCCATAATCTCACAACCTTTCATAATTTTTTGAGGGAAGTAATATACATAATATATACTCATTTGTATGTTACTGTACTATCCTAAGCTTTCTTGATATTGTTTTATTGTAATAAAACTTTTAAATGAATGATATTCGATATATCTAAATTAGAGCCGATATTAATTCTCATTCTCTAATAAATATCTTTCTAAATAAATAAAAATCTTGAATGCACCTGATCTCATTGTGGAAAATATCGTTTGTTTACATTCCGAAATGGATTATAAAATATAATATGCTCCTGGAGGGGTAGCAGGTACTCGCTAGTGCTACTCTCTCTCACACTGTTAAGAAGCGCGGCTGTGACTCCAAGAGCAAATAGCTCGGCAATATAGTTCTGTTAAATTTGTGTGAGACAAAAAATGTAACGAGAGAAATTGAGTAGAAATTGCTTAAGACGACTTTTGCATGCACTTTAACATTAGCAAAGTGAAAGTTTTTTGCCAAATTGCTTTCAGAACAGATTACTGGTATGTTTAGTAGTGCTTGGTATTATATTTGCAGGAATTATTTTTGCCTTAAAATCAAATATTTTTTTATAAGATGTTTTAAAAGTAAATAGTTACAAAAAAGCGTATACACAATTTTGGGGCGGATTGAAGCAGTAGATCACAAATTGTGACTATTTAAAGCGCGTTATTTTTGATGTTAATTTGTTAATTTTTTAATGATTTCGTGTTTAATATCATTGGATCTGCTCACGTTATTAATGGTAAAGATTGGACGTGTCCGATATATCGGCAAACAACCTTTGATTTAGAACGCAACAAAAATATATGTAGTTTTCGACTGCACCTATGAAATATAATAATCTTTGAAATAATTAAAATATTTAAATTCAATTAGCATTTTATTTATGTCAAATTTTGTAGCGTTCTTTAACAGTTTATTTCTATAAATTATATATAGTATACTATTCATATTTTTATAAACTTATAATTCAAGAGTTGTGTGAAACCAATAGAATTAATAAGAAACGAAAACAAATTATTCAGAAAATCTCTTTAATGGTAATAAAAACATGAAAATAACTTCAGTTTTCAGGCCAAATAATTATGCAATTAAATAAGGAAAGCTGCAAAACAATTTTTTGTCAAAGGATAAATTTTTGACTTACAATGTTGGAACAAATCCAGCGTTTCTTAACATTGTATTTTTCGATCCGGTTGACATTCTGTGGAAAAATTTATTTATTTGGCATTACAATAATAATATATGTATATAATTTTGAATGATTCAATTTTTAAAGTGTCCCTTGAAAAAGCGACAATAACCTCTTTTTAGACCAAAGCCAAAATAAGCTATATCAAAAAAGACAAGTTAGGAGATTTTAAAATCAAAATATACAGGGGTGCCACAGAAAACCAATTCGATTTCAATTCCAATTCTTGGTGCCCAAGACATGGCTAACAAGGGTTTTAATAAAACCAATTCGATTCAATTTCGATTCAATTCCAATTCTTGGTGCCACATACATGACTATGAGCGGTTTTAAAACCGTTGTTAGCCATGTCTGTGGCACCAAGAATTGCAATTGCATCGAAATTGAATCGAATTGGTTTTCTGTGGCACCCCTGATAAATTTTTTTTTTGTTGCAAAATCTATTGGATTTTCGATTGGATTAAAATTTGGTTGAAGAGATACATAGATTTAATAACAGGTATGTAACATACGATCTACATAAAAGTATCTAACAATTTGTTTTCATAATTAAGTGAATTTTGACGGTGTATATCATTAGAAGGCAAATACACCGTCGCAACGGGTCACTGCGGCACAGTGGCGGATTTAGGAAACATAGGCTGTAGCCTAGCGCTGCAGAATTAAGGGCAAAATTTGAGTCACATACTACTACTTCCTACTACAAATATATTGTAATAAAGCACTGATGACAATTACAATCGCATATATATATATATATATATTTTTTTTTGTGAAAAGAGGGCAGCAAGTTAAGGATTGTCTAGGGGCGGCAAATATTTAAAACCGCCACTGCTCACAAATGCATGCGTTTTGTAGAATAAACAGTACGTGTGAGTCCAAATTATAGGCCCTATCAACAAATACCATACATCATCCCTTAGTACATATACCCTACTAAGATAGCGCATAACTTCTGTTAACATTTGCCCTGGTGTGTACACACTGTTTTAACATAGCGCTGTTATTGCTCTTTTCAATGTTGCTTTTGAAATGTGACGAAGACAAACCGGTCGTTATAAATATACTTTGAAAAGGCAAACGATTTTGAGCATTCGAGCGGGTTTGTTGTGTTCGCGGCGCAGTTTTGTCTACCCAAAAAAGAAGCGGCCATGTGAAGCCCAAATAATCTTACGCATCGCAAAGATACAAATTTGTCGTTGACGTCGTCGTTGTCGTCGTCGCCGTTGTTGTTGTTATTATCGTCGAAGTAGTCCGAATCTTTGTTATTATTGTTGTTGTGAGCAAAGCGTTTAGTGCCGGGCGCGCATTCAACAGTTTTCTTATAAAGCGTATAAATAATATTATAATGCGTCTGCAACAATTTGTGCGCTGATTACGCAAATTTCAAGTGACAAGTCCCAAAAATATTTTGTGGTAAAAGCCAAAAAGAAATTATTCATAAGTCTTAAACAAAAAAGTGTATGTGTGTGTGTGTGTGTGTTGATGTTGTTTGGGATACAAGCCAGACCTAAATCATATTACAAGTGAAGCGCAAACTATTTACCAGTTTGTCAGATTTATAGCTTTTTATTGAGCAGATACAGATACTTAAAAAATTTATTTATTTTTTTGTATATTTATGTTTTTGTAACGGCGCACTTATGGCATTTGTTGTTGTTGTTGTAATTTTTGTTGCATGCATGCTCCATTGTTATTGTTGTTGTTGTTGTTGTGCTGCAGATGCGCTGAATGGCGTTCATATTGCCAGTTCTAGATGCATTTCGATGTTGTTGTTGTTGTTGTTGGTGCTGCCTAACCCGTTTATGTTTTACTTGACTTGGTAACTCCAATACGCACATACAAACAATACATCAAGTTGTACATAGTACACTTGGTTAGCTGTTTAGCTGTATATAGGAGCCGTAGTAGTTGGCTGCTTGCCTGTTGGTTGGTTGCACCAAGTGCAGCCAAAACCCACAGCAAAGCGCGCTGTCTGCGCTGTGTGTATCTTAAAGATACTTTTGCGCTGCCGCCGCTGCACAGTGGTAGCTGCCATAGAACGAAAATCAGAAATAATGGAATATTTTTTGGACCTAAGTAGCTTGATAGTTTCTTTTGTGTCTAAGCATTTCAAGGCCAAGTTTTTGTTTGTGGGAATTCTAAAAGTGACCCTCTTAACTCGAATTTGTTTGTTGAGTGTTATGTGAGCGTCCAGTGGAGTCGTCGATTTGAAGAGATTTTTAAATTAATTTTCAAGAATTTTTTCGAAAAATTCAAATTGTATCTAAGGTTTTTTCTTTAATAAGTGGCAAAAATTTACGATACTAAAAATCATATAAACTGATATTGAAATAAACAAACATAAAAGCGGAGTGTTTTTTTATTATCTTCGCTATCTATAAAAAAAATTGTTATCTTGTTATTGTTAAGCATCTGTTTTATTGTTTTTGATATTTTTGCCATTTATTTCGAGACTCCAATAATTAATCACTCTCTTGTATAAAAACTGATCGACGAAATAGAAATTATGTAAAAGGATTTATAGGGGCACAGTGGTGAAGCTCTTTCAATCTAAGCGCATGAACTTCAATTCATAATTTTTCAAGTTAGACCATAAATATTTTGAATTTCGATGAAAACGAAAAATTCCATAATTCGAAAAAGAAACATATTGCATTGTCTCAAAATGAATTTTCAATTTTATTGAGTTTCGGAAAAAACTTTATATAATTTAAAAAAAGAAATATTTAAATAAAAGAATTTAAATAATTTCGTGTTGAAAATGAAAATTCCATAATTCGAACACGTACATAATAATAAATTTTTTTAAAATTGAATTTCTTATTAAGTTTCGCAAAAAAACTTTACATCATTTAAAATAATAAATAATTAAATAAAATAACCTTTTTTTCGCGCTACTTTTAGTGAAGCATTCGGATAAATTTTTTTGTTAAAATGAATAATTGGTATTAACTTAAAATCTAACGACGAACATTAGAAATAATGATTTTTTTCAAAATGAATTTCTAAGTTTATTAAGTTTCGGAAAAATCTTTACATAATTTAAAATAATAAATAACACAGGCCTACAAATACAGGGGTCGTGTGAGTTGTTGGAAAGCTAAGGGTTATTTCCGAAGTAATTTGGTGCGTAGAATCCGAATCCAGCGTCAGAACTGGCCCATCACGTCAGGATTTTGAGATATTTGAGGTTATGTACCCAAAAAACGGCATTTTTCCTACTTTTGAGGTTATGTACAGGGCGCAAAAATTTTTGAGGTCTTTCTCTCCAGGTACATCATTTAAAACAACTCTTACCCTTTAATTTAAGGGTTCAAGAGATCAATTACGATTATTATTTGCAGTAAGCCTTTGAGATAACACAGGTCAACATGGTTCAGTTGTTGGAAAGCTAAGAGTCATTTCCGAAGTAATTTGGTGCGTAGAATCCGAATCCGGCGTCAGAACTGGCCCATCACGTCAGAATTTTGAGATATTTGAGGTTATGTACCTCAAATGTAGGAAAAAACGGCATTTTTTGGGTACATAACCTCAAATATCTCAAAATCCTGACGTGATGGGCCAGTTTTGACGCCGGATTCGGATGCTACGCACCAAATTACTTCGGAAATAACCCTTAGCTTTCCAACAACTGAACCATGTTGACCTGTGTAATCAAATAAAATAATATTTTTTTCAAATTTACGGGCTTCTTAAAGTGGAGCATTCGGCTTATATTTTTTGTTAAAATGTATAATTGTTATTAACTTAAAATCTAATGACGTTGAGAATTTTTGGTTTTAGTTTTTTCTTCCTGCAATCATAAGATTGCAACCACTGTGCGCTGCAGCAAAACGCTGCATTGTGCGCCTTCTTTTTCTTATTGACTGACTGGCAATGTTTATTTTTGTTTGCTATCCAACAAGCGGGAAAAACAAGTTTCCAACGAAAAAACCAAAACAACAACAATAACAACAACTGTGCAACTGCAACTGCGTCTTGCAACCAAAATCTGCCAGCTAAATTTTTGTTTGAGGCGCATCTGTTCAACTGGCGGCTTGCCTCCAATATTTAATGACATTTAATTATGCAAATTTATGGCGCCAAAAATTAAGCAAAAAATAAAACAAACTGTGTTTAATATAAGCCGGTTAATTAGCGTCAAAGTTTGTGTTCCAGAAAATCCAAAAACAAACACAAATAAATTTAAAAAACTTGGTAACTTTAATGAAGTCATTAATCATTAGCTGGCGTCGGCTGCGACGTCGACTGCAGCAGCGCCCATATAATTAGCAAGTGTCGCAGACTGCATGTAAAAGTTTTTTTTTCTTGCTTGTTTATTATATCATATAAATAAATAAAATTCGGGCTAACAAATGAAAAGTGTCAAAAAGTGAAAACATAAAACAAAACCTCAATTTGATTTAAATTTAAGAAACATGCAACAAGTGTCCGCCATGTGTGTGCCACAATTTCTTAAGTGCATTTTTTTTTAAGCAATCAGTTCTCTTTTAGCAAACCACAAATAAATCTTAAAAATAAAAAAACTCAACTTTCCAAGTGTGACTCATAAGCAAATTGCAACTAAAAATAAAAAAAAAACTACAAAATGGGCTTCTCCACGGCCCTGCAAAGTCGTGCCGCCCACGAGGCGTTGATTGTGCGTCAGGATGCGGAACTGCGTCTAATGGAAACCATGAAACGTTCCATACAAATGAAGGCCAAATGCGACAAGGAATACGCAATGAGTTTGGCAGCTATGGCTCAACAGGGTTTGAAAATCGATCGTGCTGATGATTTGCAAGGTAAGCGAAGAAATCTTCAGAATCTTTAAATAGTCCGTAATTAAAGAAGTCGCGGAGTTGTGTGACATTGGAATACCATAAAATGGATTAGTAAAAAGGGGGTCAATATCAGAGCCAAATATTTTGTATACCTACGTTGAGCTTATTTAGAGGTAATTTGCGATGATTGATGGAAATCCGCACAGAGTACAAATTTTTGTGTTTATCGGACTCCTGAAATCTGCATAAAGTACAATTTTATTATAGCTTATACAAATGTTTCTTAAATAGCTACACTATTGTCTATATCACATAACACAACATTTTTTCGTTAACTTTACTGTCTACTTTTTACTAGTAAGTTACTAGTCACTTGTCAGTATCGACATGTTCGTTAACTTTACTGACGACTTTTTACTAGTAAATCACTAGCCACTTGTTAGTATCGACTTGCAGACATGTCGACCAAATTATTTTGTTTTTAGTGTAGTTTTACGAAATGTCAGAGTCGGGGGGTAAAAATATACAAAATTTGACAAAATGTACCTGCGCGTGAGTAAAGAAGAAAGTCTTGAGAACTTACTGAAAACCAGATTTAGAAGTTCTTCTAGAATACAAGGAAAATGAACAAGTGCAACATTGTTGGACCTTTCTTTTGACAAAGAATGGGAACGAAGTTGCGAAATCTTTGTATGATTATATATGGCCCAACAATTTCTAAGCCTTATTTGGAACTGTGGGCAGAGGTAAAGCTAGGTACAAATATCCGGTATATTTTATCAATATTATTGTTATGTATATGATTCTGGTTAATCATAAAGATACAATCGCTAAAATCGTTTCATATTGCTCTTAGTGCAATAAAGCTTATCTTGAATAATTAACCGGTACGATCTGGTATGCTAACCCACAAGATAGATATTTTTTTATTTAAAAACAATGACATATATAATGTCTATAACAATTCTTTTATTTATTTTTTGATAGTATCGAATTTTGATATGCGATATATATTACCATCTTGGAGATGTGTCATTGACAAGCTAATAATACTCAAATTACGTACTTTGGAAGTTTTGTTATAAACAAAATACAAATTGGAGAACGTTCTAGAAGAAATGCTAATGCGTACATAAATAAATTTGACAGGGTCTATTTTAGTTTGAAATATTGGTTGTGGAAAATAACTTTAATAAAAATGCAGAATTGCATTTGTAATAACAGCTAAAATTAAATTACTTTATAATAAGTATCCACTGTGATACCCTTGTCATTAGTTTCTAGTATAGCACATAAATAAGTTTTGGTTCTTATCTATTTTTTTTACTTTTACTTATTTTCTAATATTGCATTAACATAGCTTAGGAACTGTAGGATTTACGATTGACTTACCAAGATATTATTTTTCGTTGCGCACTGCATCGTATTTAGAACAAGGGTAGGGAGCTGAAATACTCTGTAACAGATTTCCACTTTGAGCCGTCATAAGCTTCTTAATTTTAGCCATTATTTATGGTTTTACATATAGTTATATTTTACCTATAGTTATAAAAGTTATAATTTAGGGTAAAAAAAATATAATGTTATGATTATCGTGTCCTTATTTATTTATATTTTTTTTAATTTTTATTATTGCTTGGAAACTGCAGGATTTACGATTATTTTATTAAGATTTTTTCATTCCTTTTATACGGCAGTGTATTTAAAATTTGGGTCTTCACGCTTGTTGTTAAGTTGACCAGCTGAAAAGTTGCGCAAAACTCAACTGCCTGCAGCGTGAACGCCCTTTTTGTTATTTTATGAGTAGAGTTGCTAATTTTTGCTGCTTCTTATGGAATTGGGATATTATTGGTGTTAACAAGCCACTTAAAAATAATAATTGCTTAATTTGGCAAACAAAATTCACAATATTAAGTTTGAATGTAAATTAACTGACAATCAAAGTGATTTACTTTTTTGGGCTTTTAGATCAGAAAACGGCTAAATATGAGAGTCTTAAAAGCAACGTAGGTATTTTTAAAAACTAGTCGCTTATGAGTTGGGTAAAAATTGTGTTTAAAATCAGCATGGCTGTTGCAAAGTACTCAACCTTTCAACCATGAATACCTCAAATTTAAATTAATCAAAAAAAAGTGTCTTACTTTTTTCGGCTTTTATATCAGAAAACGGCTAATTATGAGTGTGTTAAAAATCTTATGGGTTGAGTAAAAATTTAGTTGAAACTCAATCTTGTTGTTGCAAAAGTTCTCCATCTTTAAACTCCTCTCGTGAATACTTTATAAATTTTGTATTTATTTATAAATTAGAATTTCATTCTAAAATATAAAGTATGAAGCCAGAGCAACAAGGCCTTCAGGCTGAGTTTATAAATTTTATTTTATAATATTATACTGGATTCATGAAAAATTCCATTTTAAGCTTCACAACTTCCGCCATATTGTGAAGAATTCTTTGAAATTATCTGCTTTACGAAAAGTTATCACTCAAACTCCAGTTTTATGCTCTACATCTATCATGTGCAATTATCGTAAATGAACAAAAGACCATTTATCTTAAAAAAAACTGACCTTCAAAGAAGAACACTCGCGGACACGAGATTCATCACATTTTTCGTGACCTTTGACCTTAAACACGGGCACGAGATTCATTGTTAATTTTTAGAAGCTTTATTGTTAGTTTAAGCTTCTGACCTTTTATTTTTCACATTGGATTAAATCATAAAATTTTAACCAGTAAATTTAATTTGCTATGGCGGGCTTTTTATAACAATTGTATTTATATGTTCGCTCACACATAATGCCAACTTTTTTTTACAGAAATTATGATATACATAGGAAGCAGCTTTAAATTGCGAATTGAATTCGAGAAAAGCTCAAACAAAAAAAAATGTAATACTGACATTTATTGCCCATCCAAATCGGATAAAAATGGTTTTCTATTTGGCTCCATTTAAGCTTAACTGTACATTAGTCACTGGCAAAAAAAAAAGACACAGCTTCTGAGATTTGAACTCAGTTGGATATGGTTTTTTTTTTGTTGCCCCTAGGCCAGCATATCGCAATTAGTCATACAAGTCTGTCTCTTGGCGTTGTCGATAAGCCGAGTCAGCCTGTAGATGAGTAGTCGGAAAGACAAATGCACCAAAAATTAAGTTAAAGAAAGCGAATTTTTAAATATCGAAATGGTATACTCTACTTGCAATAAAATATTCAGTATTCAATTTTTACTTACTATTTATATAAGTAAATAATATTTGTACATCCACTAAGGATTATGAAGTCTATTTGACTCCTCCTTAGAGGTCAACCGGTGTAACCTGACCTAATATTTTTACACCTTTACTTTTCTTTATTTTCGTTTTACATATACAAAATAATGAAATCATCAGTGCAAGTTAAAGGTATGGCCTATAAAATTTCTAACAAATCAGAAAGATTTCTGATTTTTGGAAACAATTTTTTTTCTATGCAGATTTGGATTTCAAAGTTTTTGAGACTTGTTCCTTGCCTATATGTATTTACTACAAACCAAGAATCGTGAATAATATTTAGTGGGTTGAAGAAAACCAAAGCAAAAAGATGCTTTAAATGAAGGTACAAGTTACAATATATATTTTTAAAAAGGACTATACAAGAAAAATATATATAGAAAGGTATATTATGCTCAATAATTGTAAAAATTGATAAATTAATTTTTACAAGGTGTATTATGTTTAAATTATACCTGATTAGAATTCATGTCGATTTTTGGAAACAACTTTCTTTTTGTCTTGCAATTTTATAAGTTGAAGTTTTGAGCTTTGTTCTTTTGGAGTATGTACTACGAGGGGTATTCAAAAAGGAAGTTTCCCTAATTTTAAAATGAAATACAAAACAATTTTTAGGTTACAAAATGAATATTTATTAATTATTTGACTCACAAACTATTTTTCTACATAGTCACCTTCGACTTGAATACATTTTTCGTATCTGTTATAGAGTTTATGCAAACCTTCTTTAAAAAAAGACGTGTCCTGTTTTTGGAGCCATAATTTGACAGATGTTTGGACTTCTTCGTTTGAAACAAAATGCTGCCCACTTGGTGCGAGATCCGGAGAGTAGGGTGGGTGATCGAAAATTTCCCATTTGAATTTTTCCAATAAAGTTCTCGTTTTTTGAGCAGAATGAGGCCGTGCATTATCATGAAAGAGTAAGATTTTTTTGGATAATTTTCCTGGAAGTTTTCGTCTGATGGCATTTTTAAGCTTATTTAAAACTTCGCAGTAACGATCCGCATTGATTGTTGTACCAGGTTCCAAAAAATCAACCAACAAAACACCTAACGCAATTCACAATTGGACACGTTTTGCAATGGTAGCTCCATGGTTGTTGTGTTTATACTGCTGAAAAAACTATTTTCGGTCACCAATACCAGTGCCGCTCTTATCGGTAGACTCAACACTGATGTTGTGTTCAGTGCGAGGCCACTAGATGGTGCACAAGAGAAACGCCAGACCAGGGAAACTTCCTTTTTGAATACCCCTCGTACAAATTAGGGATTGCAAATAATAAGAAATATTTAAGATAAAAGTTCAAGTCACAATAATGTATTATAGTTTTGAAAATGTTATCAAAAAACGAAAATTTTTATGTTTTATAAAAAATATAATTATTGATTATCTCAATAAAATGATTAAATTTTAGATCACCCAATAATAAAAATTTTAATACAATAGTTAACTTTACATTTTTATTTCAAAATATCGAAAATACAAAAATGAAAATATTTGCAAAAAAAAAGGTAAATTAAACATATTTATAAAAATTTTCTATAAATTGAAAATAGAAGTTATTCCATAAAATTTAAAAATGTTTAAAAGCTTCTTAATAAAGTTAATTTAAATTTTTAACACAAATAAAAATTAGACATTTGCAATTCTAAAATAAAATAGGAAAAAATTTAACTCTTGTTATATGATTTGCAACTTTTTTTATTTCAATATATTAAGAAGCTTTTTAGAAAAGACAAAAAAAAAAAACTGTAATGCCTTCGCCCAGGCCCGCATTTCTCGGAGGCGCCCGGATTCGAGAGTCATTCGGGAAGTTTTTTGTAGTGCGAATCTCAGTTAGCAAGAAAACTCGACTTTGATAATATTATAAAAGCTTTCGCACTGATGGCGAAATTCTAAGCATCTCGACGGTTATTGTGAAATATATAAGGCTCAGTTAATAAAAAATTCAAAATTCTTTGAGTTGCGTTTTTTTTAAGATCTGCATTATTACAATATGATTTATTCAAATCATCAATTTTCTCAGAAATCCTTTCTATACTTTTTTTATGTTGATCTCTCACTTTTAAACAATTATACGTATTTTCGTGAATTAAGAAAAATTTATAGGGGCCAGGATCCGAGATTTCAAAAACTGACTAAAATATACAATGTTGAAAAAATTATGATTTTCAACGATTTTAAATGGTTTGATTTTTGAGAATGTAATTAAAAAAATTTAGAAACGGCCTAATAGAAACTCAAGGATTCGTAAAAAAAATAATCCAAATTAGTTTCGTACAGCCAAAGATATTTGCTATAAAGTAGAGACACTTTTTTTTTAGTTTTCAAAATAATTATCTCAAAATCCATTTCATGAACAAATTTTTTGACTTCATTTTCGGTTTACCGTGCTATTTTACTATGGACACGAGTAAAACATGTTGAGGATACATTTTGCTGTAAAATAGCGTTATTACTAAAAAAAGAACCCACCAAAAATTTATTTTTAACGCGTTTCACACCTTTTTACGATTTTATTACCAATTCCTATTCACACTTGAAAATATGTGCATGGTTACAATCTGATAAAGTTCTAAAAATGTTTTTTCCTTAATTTCGTTCGGATTCCACAAGTTTTTACGATAAACATAGCTGTATTGAAAATTAACCAATTACCCAAAGATCCGCGGCATTCAAAGTTAAAGTCAACATTCCAATTTAAACAGATTTTTTAATCTGTATTGTGGCTCAAGCCAGATATTGGAAATGCCTGATTCACAGTATGTTTCATTTCAACAATAATTAAGAACTAATTCCAAATCACCGAAAAACTTTGTCAAATTCCTTTACTGTATTTTTTAGTAAAAAATTTCAAGGCTTAAAAGCTGTAAAAAAAAAACACTCACTTTTAAACATGCCAAAAGTCGCAAATCCTCTTGGCACTGATTACATCTGTTTATACAGCTGATTTCTCTAAAATGCTCTCAATACTACTCGATACGCTCTTAATGCTAAGCACATTATAAAGAGTATTAAAAAGCTTTCACTTTCACAGCTTGAGCCCAGACCCGAGCTGACAAATGCGTATTATCCAATCCAACAGTCCATGGGCAACTGGCTAACAATGTTGTTTCCATTGTGACGCCAGCTGGTCAATCAACTCTTACACGGAATTCCAAGAGCTGTTGTTGTTTTTGTTATTTGTGGGAGTTATGTAGTAGTTGATTTTTTGGATATGGTGTGAATTTTGGCAGCTTGCAACACGGGCACAACCCCGAGAACACGCCTACAAAACAAAACGTTTCTGGAAGAGTCATTTAAAAGGCAATCGCATGACATGATCCCATTTCAAAAGTGAATAATACGCGTGAGACGATTTAAGATAATGATAATGTTTGAGATAATAACGCCCATGTCGCCGCTGCTGCCGACTGACTGAACAAATCGCCAGACGTACAAATTGTTTTCAACTACCGCCTAGCGCGCTTTGTATCTTTTATAGCAAACTGCAGCATAAAGCTGGCCAGGATTTCGGGCTATAACTCTGTGCTGTTATCTTTATTGCTATACATGTGTAGAGTATGTGTAGTGGTAATTGCACTGACAAACGACTAAACGTTGTGCCAACTACACACACGAACAGACAAAAAGTATCTCAAAGATACTGCATACTTTTGTTGCCATCTAAGCTCATCAAAGTGTCGACAAAGTGCAGCTGTCTGTCTGTCTATCTGTCAGTTTGCAACGCCCTTACGCCGCCTCCTTGGAAGTATATATATATATGTATATATATATATAATTGCTATCATTTTCAGTGTCAGTTTGCAGGCAAACGCTTTTGTTTACTTTGCCACTACACTAGTAGATACAAATGTATCTGTTGGATGCACAAAGTGCGCTCGCTTTGCTTTAAAGTTGTGCGCAAATTAAGGCAAATCATTTGGTGCAGTTTGTTGATAGTTCAGCTGCAGCTGCCTTGGAAATTGTTAGAAAAATCTGTTTATATACACTGTATCCATGGGATTAAGGGTATTAGATACTATGGAGGCAGCGGAAGATGCAGCAGAGTAATAAAGATTGTGTGTAGCAAAATGATTCACCTCGTCTAGCGATTAAGGCATGTCCAGGCAGCCGTTTATGTTGGAGACTTTAAAAGCTAGGCATATAAATTTTTAATAAAAGCTGTGCAATATCCGTAAGAAAAGTTTTCGATTCATGTCAATATCCGAGGCTATACCTCAAAGGAACTTCTTGGCTTATAAACCCCACTGCTTATAATCCTCAAATTTGGTAGGAAGTCGCGTGTGAGCATAATAAATAAAGCCACGTTGACTTTTCTGAAAAAAAGAGTCTTAAACTATAGTGAAATCCTTATATATAAAAGTTCCTATAAGTTCTTATACCCGAACAAGTAAAATATTTCAAAACTATTTCTTTCAAAATTTTTCCTTTTAATGATGATCGTTTTAGCTAAATTCCAGTTCCAATTACAATTCCAATTTTCTAAGCAGAGTATCTCACCGCCTCAACTGATTCCAATTATTTCTCCATTCTCTTAAATTGTTTTGCTTTTTCCAATTGGCTTTGCCTCACTTGGTTTCTCGGCCTCACCTTGACCCTGAACTTGTGCGGCTTTTTGTTGGATTGGGCTAAAACGCCGCCACTTGGCCCAAGTTAAAAGTAATTTGAACAAACTACCAAACTTAACGATGCGCAAACATTTGGCAGTTCATTGAAAATAAACTTGTTCTTTGTGAAATTCATTTGGCAGGGCTTCCAAAATTCTTAAATAAATCATAAATTGTGCTAAAGATTTTTCACTTTAATGGTATAATAATTTTTTTTTAATATTTATTTTTGCAGGCAGCCTCATCACTAAATCCTGGCGCTCCTATATGGATGAGCTGGATCAGCTGGCCAAACAGTTCAAGTTCAATGCCGAACAACTTGATACCGTCTGCGACAAGTTGACACATCTTTCACAGGACAAACGTAAGGCACGTAAAGCCTATCAGGAGGAGCATGCAAAAATTGCGGCACGCCTCAATCATGTGAGTCTGAAAGTTAATCCTTATATAGATACGATGAATAATTTTGAGCGAAAAATGCATATAAATGCATGTCAATGGCTTAAAGTCTGACGCGCCCCAAAATAGGGTGCAAAAATTTGATAGTTTGGGTGATGAAATATTAAATACTCTATATTTTTAAGTATAGGAATATTTGTGATGGTATATTTTTTTATATTAAATTATTTTAAGAATTCCTCCAGACTTTCTTAAAATTTTAGACAATTCAGAAGTATATTGATTTATCTTAAAACTTGGATTTTATTTTAGAAAGTTTTAAGAAAATGCAAAAGTCTAGTTTTACCAAAAACGGTGAAAAAAACTCTGCTTTGGATTACAAATTTGTATAATACCTAATCTGACACTTTTTTGGGGCACTCTTTAAAATCTAATTTTTTTTAAGAAACCGAAGCCTATTTCGATTTTTTATATCCCATAAAGGCTTATTTATTCTTTCAAAAAAAAAGTATTGCAAACAAATCTTCTTGTACCATATCTAACCCGTTTTGGGATAATATCCATAAACAATAATAAAACAATTTGCAAGACCTTAAGCTTATCTCACAAAAAAGAGTTGCTTGGAAAATATTTTCTATTGGTATATTTTTAGGACATTGATTTATAGGGAATCCTGTTCTATCCTGTTCTATCCTGTTCCTGTACAGGAAAACGAAAACGAAAAAAATATTCGGATTCGTTTTGATTTCATATGTATTTTATTTTTACCCGCACAATTATTTTTGGTCGTTTGAATTCGACTGCTTTGGTCTTCTTGACTTTATTCAAGCTTATTTTAGGTATTATTATTTAGGTACTTTTTGATAACACTACAAATTTAACGTAACAAATTTTACAAATTTAAAGATCATCCAGAGAACCTTCATTAAAAAGTGATTTTTAGGACAATTTTGGGGTCGAGAAACGCAAAAATGACAAAATCTTGTTTGTTCACAAGATATTAACAAATAGCTTAAAACTCTCTAAACCTCGAGAAAAACAAGGCAATTTTCGGGATTCATCAATCGTGTAAACTAGTGCATATGATTTAGCAATATAATTTTTTTTTGCAATGAAAATAGATAATTTAATAAGCACTCAATTTAAAAATAAAAAAAAAGCATTTACTCAATATTTATGACTCTAGAAACGTTTGTTTTACGTGTTACGGATGTTCTCATGAAGGCGTTGATAAATTTCAAATGTGATTTTTGTGTGTTTTAAAGATTGTCAATACGGAGGTTTAAAGCCTATTTTAATGTGTTTATGTGTATCGGTTCGTGAGATATATACATTTTTGTGAATCTCGTGAATATAGCATGGTAGAATATTGTTCAACACCGGGTATTGGACATAAAGACAGAAGCGCAGACGCAAACGTGTTCAAATGTGGTTTCTTTGGGGCATGAATTTATTAGAGAAGCGAGTTCTATTAAGAATGTTTAACTTCGTCCATACGGCTTTTTAAAGAGCTATGAAAGTCAGTCCAAAAATCTTATGATTGTCTAGATAAGCTTACTAGAGAATCTTACGATGTTTATACACTTTAAGAGTATTCAATAAGTTTGTGTAGGACAACGTCTTCCGGGCTCACTAGTATTCAATAAAAGTCCCACAGCGGAAATAATAGAGTTTATCAAAAAGAGCTAGGAATGTATAAAAAATTATCGAAAATAATTAAAATCCAAATCGAAATCGACAAAAATTTATTAAAATTTCCATACCCAGCGTTACAAACATCACAACGCAATCAATATAACTTCCTAAAGTGTATAGTAAAGGAATCACATATTTCCCATATTTATGAGATTTCAGCTTAAAACGAATTATTTATGCGTATTTGTACATCATTAAAATTGTGGTGGCCAATAACAACAAAAAAAATCAAGTACTACTTAAAGTTAAATCCGCACACCTCGAACTCGTTACCCCGCCTGTCCACCCAACTCTCAGAACTGGAACCTCTTGTCAATCTTTTTTGCCTACGCATCAGTGGAAAAATTGACGTCGGCTTTGTTGTTTTTAAGCTGCACAGAAATTCTTATGAAATATATACAATAAATCAACAAAACACATATACCTTATGTATATATTATTATTATTGTTTATATATCGTATGGGCAATGCTGCCAAATCATTTGCGAAACGAGCTAGAGAAAAAAAATATCATCCGTCAAAAATTTGTTGCCTGTTACTTAAGCAGCTTAAACACGGTAAACACTCGAGTAAGGAACAGCAAATGGCTTTGTTATAGTAAATCAATAGAAGCTTTTTTTTTGTGTATATTTTATTTACTACTTGAGTGGAAACAAGTTTATTAACCCAACAAACCAACCAACAGGCAGAAGCTGTAGTAGCAACAACAACAACAACTTCAACAAAAAGGTCAAAAGCGGTTCAAATCATTTTAACAGATGAAATAAAATATAAATTAAAGCTGTTGACAGCATTAGCATATTTTTATTGTAAAGAAATTTTACCAAAGTTGTCTAACAAGGCGCTTATTTAATGGGTGTATCTTATAGATGTTAAGCAATGTGCAACAACAATGCACAGTGACGGATTTTGTAAGACGGGGTCACGCTATTTTTTCAAGGCTGAACGATTATGAACTATTTCAGCAGTTTCATCTTTTCTGGTAATGATGCGGCAGATAATAGGAATATTTGGCAATTGCTTTCTGAAAAAAACATTCAAGAACTATTTGACCTGCTTGGCGAACCTGGACCTAGGATTGTTTACTATTTTTATATTTGTGTAGCGTATAGTTATTATTATATTATTAGTATTTTTTTTTGCCAAATTCCGATTATATATCGAACCATCGAAAACAAAACATTTGAGTGGACTTTTCTTTGACAAAATGTAAACTAAAAATATATACTCTGTACATTTTTATTATTTAAACATACAATTTTAATAAAAAAATAAAAGAAAAAGTGTACTAAAATTTAAAAACAATTTAATCTAAAATTGATTTATTTATAACTTTTGAAACATTTTTTTTTTAATTTTAAATAAAATATTTTTTAAATAGAAAATGGATTCTTCTAAAAAATAATGTAAATTAAAATTTAAAAAAAAATTATTTAAAATATAATTAAAATTTTTTTGTAAAATTTTGTAAAATATTTTTATTATTAATAAGAAATGTTAACTAAATTTATTTTGAATTATTTTCAAACATTTTTTCTAAATTTTAGATACAATTTTTTGTGATTAGGAATATAATTCTTCTAAAAAACAATGTAAATTAAAATTTAAAAACATTTATTTAATTTTATTTATTTAGTTTTTTTTGTAAAATTTTAAAAATATTCTGATTAGTTTTTTATTTGAAAAACTGTATATAAAATTTTGTTCTTATTTATTTTTATTAAAATTTTATAAGTAGTTTATTGTTTAATTATTATATAAATTTTTTAAATAACCATTTGATATTAATTTTTTTTTAATTAAAAATTGTATTTCAAAAAAATGTAGTTTAAAATTAAAAAACTCATTTTAAATTGAATTGACATATTTTTTTAAAGTTTTTTAAAACTTAATTCACTCTTTTTTTAAATTTTAAATAACAAGTTTTTATAATTAACATTTGCTTTCTTGAAAAAAAAATTTAAATTTAAATTAAAAAAAGTCAGCCTACAATTTTAGTTTTAATTTCTTCAATTTTATTTATATATTTTATAAATTTTGTTTAAAATACATTTTTAAGTTTTATTAAAGTTTATTTTGATTATTTTTAGATTTTATTTAAATTTGTTTCCATATTTCTTTTAAGTAAAATTTTATAATTAGCTTATTGTTTAATTATAATATCAAACTATTTAGTCCCAAAGGAGGCAAGCCTTACCAAATTCTATAAATAATAATTGTTTATATTTTTACTAACTTTTTTAGCATTATTTTAACTTTAAAATTTAGTAGTTATGCGGATTTGTTAGTAAATTTTACGCGCTACTTATTCCGAGCATTCTAAAAATTTGCAACTCATCCAAAATTTTTTCGCAAATAGCCGATTTCTGCGACCATTAATATTGGAGGTGCTAACACTAAAATAATCACAAATATAGATTGTGCAAAATATTGGTTTTTCCTTCTTATTTCTAAGAAAAAGCTTAATTATGTCGAGAAAAAAAAGTTATAAATTAAGCAGGTAGCTGAGCAAAACTTTTGAGATATGTGATTTTTATTAGCGAAATTGTTGATAGCGCCAGAAATGAGTTTATCAATCTTTATAATATTAAATTTCATATGCAGTGGTTTTGTCGCATAAAAGATATAACTTTTATTTTAAAGATTTAAAATTTTATGAAATAATTATATATAGATCAATTTCTATTGTCCTTCAGATCATATTAGGGGTAACTTTGGGTGTGTCTTTCTTTTAATAATAATAATAGGTCATCGAATATCTACATTCGTTTACAAGATATATCTTGTCAACGAAAAGTTTACCCAATATTTATCGATAGCTCGATAAACAATTGATATTTTGAAAAAATAAAATGAACTTTGCTAATATTTGATAATAATTAACTAAAGGCCCTGGTAGCCCCGGCTTGTTACTTGATATTGTTAGTTTTTATTTTTAAATATAAGCTAGCTTTATATAAATAAATAAATAAGTATATAATAATATCAAAAAAGAAGAAATCGATTTAAAAAGTGATCCATTACACTTTTTTCCATTTATTATATTTTTAAGATTACAATTAGTTTGAATTTTATTGTAATATCAAAAAAATTTAATCGAAAGTTAGCTTAAATAAATTCTTCTGGGCATTTTTAGTATTATAGAGAATACTCGTATTCTCGTATTCGCAAATGAGATAGCACAATCTGTCTGACGTCACACGCCTTTCGATTCGAATATAGTTTTGAAGGAAAATTTTTTTTTTGATTCTTCATCTGTGGTTCCTTTTGGACGTAGTGTCTTCTTTGGAAGAAACTTTAATTCGACCCGCATATCAAACCATCTTTAAGATATTTGCAAAAAAAAAACTCGTAGGAAAAACATTTTGTCTGACCTAGTAAAAATCTGTATATTTCAGCAGAAATAAATTTTTGCAACTGTTTTGCGTTTGTTATTTGCGTCTTGCTTATTTTTAAAGATAACAAACAAAATGTAGCATTGTTTGGTTGGTATTTTAGATACATTTTTCAAATGTTTTATTTTTCTGTTTTTTCCTTTATCTTGCCATGTCTAATTTTCATTTTTATTTATGTATTTCTATATACTTCTCGAAAGACGCAAAAGCGCAGTCTAGAAATTGGGTCTCAGACGAGCGTACCAATTCTTCAATCATATATTTGTCAGCATTTTGTATTTTTCCGAGACAGCTGCGCATTTTTGATTGATTAGATTTTCTGCTACAATGTTTATCATAGTTCAAGGTTATTGCCAGACATCAATAAACATTTAATAATCATTATTATTATTAGTTTGGAAGATTCGCCAGCATTAAATGTTTATTGTTTTTATACAAGTTTCTCTATAAATTTCAACATCAAAATGTCAACATGTCAGTGCAGTAAATTCTATTTGGAAATGCGCCCCGAAGTCTTTGGTCGAGCCACATGTTGGAAATTTGACGAAATTCAGTCAATTTACAACAATTTAGTGAAATAGCAATGAAAATCGCAAACTGCCAGAAGCAGCAGTGAAAAAAATGTGATTTAGAAGAAATGGTGTAAGGTAGTTTGAATACCCTATATCCTATATGGATATATAGAAAAAGAAAGTTATTCCTGCTTAAGGTCCATATGCAGATTGCCAAAATTTCGCATGGAATGACAAAGCTTCATATACAAAAAATACTGGGAATATTAAACTTCATATAAAATACTGGGAATGATAAAACTTCCTATAAAAATAGTTGGGTTTTTAAAAATTGTAAGAAGTGGAATTCTTTTAAAATATGAAGTTCATTTTATCATTCCTGCGAAATTTTTGCATGCTGCGTATGGGCCTTTAGGATAAAATGGAGGCCTTAGCACCATCGCTTATGTCTCTAAGGAGTCTGTAGCATTATATTTAAAATCCTCAAGATTCACTCATTCGGCATTTTAGAGGTTCAAACTCATAACTTTACACTCATTAGAGCAACTGAATGTTAAATACTGATCGATTTTTGTGAGTCGATGAAAAATACTTATGTATACCGATATAGGAAGAAATTGAATTACTACACCATATCTATATATCTCTATCTAATTGAAAAATATATTCTTTGACCTTATTATAAATATATATTCTAGAAAATCTGTATACAGTGTATGCTTAATACTACTAGTATCGTCCTTCTCTCCTAGTCGAGCATAGGGTCTCTTGGTTTCGGTCATCGATGTACTAAATCATCAACTTGGCGCCTCCACATCCGCTGCGCCGGGAGATTTTTTGACCTTGAATGTGAACCCCATGAAAAGTCGTTTCCAGTATCGTTTGTATCAATGTTTTGTTGTATATATGGTTTAAGCCAATGAGTGATGGGCTTAAAGACTAGAGGGATCAGCTTTCCTTAGTGAGTTCATGCGATATTGGAGCTCAACTACTTTCTAAGATGCCAAGTTGTATAAAAACCATTCAGACCACTGATCCTGTTCGCTCTTCCTATTTCAACCGAGCTTGGGACCGGCTACGTCGGAGCTTAATAGAGTTGACTTTAATAGGCTTTTATAAAAACCCCAAAGATTTTGTTAGGAAATCGTGCTTTTGTCATGCCAAGTATAATATATTTCCAGCTCTATGACCTACGGTTCGTAGACTTTATCCATTATAAACCTTGCATCTACTGTGAAGTGTGTTTCATGGTATCCAAGAACTATTGCGGACAAACTTTTTTTTATAGAACCTTATCAGTACGGCACAAGACAAGTCTATATTGACCGTCGACAATTCCTCAAATTCTTGAAAACATCTTCAAATATCCAAACGAGACACATCATTTAACAACCCTTTGTAGATTCACAGTCCACAATCAAGATCTTGGCTAAACTTAATAGGCTATAACTTGTTAGTCAAAGATCACTTACCGTTAAAGTTAGGCGTGGATGACTTGAAATACCTTCTACCAATCCAATATCAAGCAAAGAATTATGCGTGATGCTCTAAAAACCACTAATTATATATACGCCGATACTTGCGAGCTTTCTCTTGAAATAGTAACGGATTTAATCCGAATATTTTGTTGTGCTATATTTTAACTCGCCTCGCTATATTTTTCAAATTGAGGTCTAATACGGATTTTCTTCCGAAAGAATATTAATTCTTTTAATCTGGAACTTTTTTTTATATACTTATATTCATTGCTATGACAGAAGACGCTCCAGCAAGAAAGGAGCTCTTCGCTCGTTTTGTAGGAATCCATCTAGAAACTAGACCGTGTTTTTGTGGTCATAGAAAATCTTATATATAATTCTGATTATAATTTCTAACGTGGCAAAAAATATTTATTAAACATTTTCGCATCATGATTTGTTTTAGTTTTCAACGAGGATTAAAGAGAAAAATTCTATAATTTATGTTCACTTGGGCTTTTGTCTGGAAATCAAACTGTCACTTGCGGACGTTAATCACTGCTGGACGAATTCCGTAAAAGATTCGTTCTAAGATCGTCTCTTAAAGAAACTATAGGTGCTTTTCAAAAATAGTAAGATTGAGATAACTTTGGGCATGGGAACTTTGAACAAAGTTACGCCCATATCTTCCATAGCACTCTTATTGAGCAGAGTATAACAAAATAAGCAGAGAGTGCAAAAAGAGCGCATAAAAAAAGCGAAAAGAGATTCTGGGCAAAAAGTTGAAGACAAGCTTCAACCGCTGCCGGCAGCGCAGTCAATAACTTGACCAGCTTTATTTTTTCTTCTTCTTTTTTCTCTGCTTTTCTTTTTTAGTTGGACTTTGACTTACAATATATAATATTTGCGCAATGGTTATGGCACACACACACAAACATACACACACATACTGTTACAAACATATACAAATACTGCTGCGTTTAGATAAATGCTCAAGTTATTGTTGAGCAAGCGGGATGGAAGAGTTGTTTTTGTTGCAGTTGTTGATTTAATAAGCGGCTTAAAATGGGGCCAACAGCTGAGCGCAGTTGAGTTGTTGCTGTTGTGGTTGTTGTTGTTATTGTTTTGACCGTCTTGTTGAAATGCAAGTAAATGCATTGGCAAATTAACAATAAGAATTACTGTTAGGTAGCTTTTGTTGTAGATAGACAGTAGATAGACCGAGAGACCTATATATGTATATAAGTATGTACTACACTTCAGACATATGTATGTGCTCTTTGATACGTGTAATACACATTCCTTGGCATTTGATACTTGAGGTTAAAGTGTTTCTAGGAATGTAATTCAGTTGTGGGATCAGTTTGAATAGAGACTACTTTTTATACCCAGGGACGTAGAGAGAAGAACCGCGATCGGGGACAAAAAGTGCCGGCTTCTGTATTGCACTTTCAGATTGAATCACGACAGTAATTACACCGGCCCCTCAAAAACATCGGACCCGGTAGGACATCTTCACCTTTGCTCCCTCATGACTGGGCTGCCTGTATGGCATAAAGTTTATATTACGTTTGTGCAAGCCCGAGCAACGTCGGAGTCCTCTCCAAAGTATAAACAGGACGAATGTAGAAGTTGATGCGCCTATGTTCGTGTAGATCCGTCTTAGAAATGATAGTGTAGAAATCCATATATTGGAAATCTTTTCCATTCGAGTTAACTCTTCTTTTTGGCTTGCAGCTATCTGCCTGTATGGTATAAAGGGTATATTATGTTTATTCAAGCCAGAGCGACGGACACCTCTCTAAAGTGTAATCAGGACTAATATACTACATAAGTCGATGAGTCAATGTTCGTCTAGATCCGCTGTTAGGAATCCATATATTGGACATATTTTCCATTCGAATGAGCTCTTCTTTTTGGCTTGCAGCAATGTTTCTTTAACGTGATTGAGCTAAGTAAATTGATTTATAATGTTTTGGAGAACGCCTATTACTGAACAAAGGACAAACTGACCTATAGCGAATTTTCACGGAACCCACATATTAATTCATTTATTTCTATTTCCTATTAAATTGACCAACTAATTATATACATTAGTATAAGAACAGAGCAAACACACTTAATAACAACTTTATGCCCACGACACGTTTTCCAAGAAAATGATAAGAAGCATTAAAGTATCGCACTAAAAATTTCCGGTATCAACTCCTAAATGTCGATTGGTGATAGTTTATAACCATGACCATAATTGCACATTTCATGTTTTGAGTTATCATTAAAAGCTTTCGAATACTTTTGCTACACTTAAGTGCACAATTAGGGATGTCTAATCACCTTTTGCGTCTCCACCATGATTACAACTAATTGTGGGGTTTATGTTTGGAGCAAAACGCCCATATAAATAAGCATAGCATGTTGGATACTAAGTAGTACTACATAAATACACGATAGTGTTTGACAAAACATTTGACCACACGCCACACTGCCCAAAATTATTAATTGTCAACACTTAAGAACTCATAGATACAAAATATACTAACACACAAATGGAAACCTTATCCCACACGCTCTCGTCCAGCTAATGGACATGAAATTGGTTTAATGTGTTTTCTTGTATTTGGACATTTGTGTGTCTGTTTGTTTGTTGCGCCCCCGCATGTTAAACATGCTACAAATGCATTAGGAGAGGGCGTTGCTGGCATTTTTCTATGATTTAACTTCCGGGTGGTTTTTCACTACAAAAATTTTTCTTTCCATTTTCAGAAGTGCAGCAAAAAAGTTCACATAATGACGATAACTTTCATAAGGCTTCTTTGGTCGTTGTTAGTCTAGTAAATTGTAGCACATTTTTTTCTTCTTTTTCTACTATTGATAGACCGCAAAAATCATGCTGAAATGCGCGTCCAGTTCAGACTATAACAAACAGTTGCGTAGCTGGATTTTTGGAAAAGGGGTAGAGATGATATCTTGGAGATTTTTTTTAAATTGGCGCAAAAGCAAGATATCTTCACCGAGATGGAGGTTTGGCTTCGGCACTATATTAAAAAATCTTGTTGAGAAAGCTGGCCTGCTACCTTATGGATCTATTGTGCTCCCTAAAGCTCTTCAAGTCCAAAACAATCTTGATTATTGTCTTGGTACACAATCATCATCATTATCATTGGCGAAACAGCCCTGATAGGGTCTTTGCCTGTTGTAGCTTTCGCCTCCATTTGTCATGATCTCTGGCTTGTGTTCTCTAACATCTCCGTCATAAGTACTCTGCATTTTGATCGACCCCATCTAACCATCTCAACTTCGGTCGGCCTCTTCTTTGGTTACCTACACACTGTCCAATCATTATTCCTTTTTGGAGAATAGCTATCGTTTGATCTAATTAGGTGGCCAGCCCATCGTAATTGGTATGTATTAATGAATGTTATTATATCGGTGTGACCGTATAGATGGTCTCATGGTTCTTTTGGTTATAACGATGTCGCCAATATTCCGTTTTCTTGTATTCCCTCAAACATTTTTCGGGGGATCTTACTTTCAAATATTATTCGGCATACTATATCTATCAAATTCCATGAAAGTCTCTATTAATTAAAGACATCGCCGTTCGGATTCGGCTTTAAACTGTAGGTCCCTGTTCTGTTCGAACAGTTATTAATAGAGATCCCCTATGCCCCTATACAAGGAGTCAAATAGGGAATTATTATTTTTATCTATCAAAAGTCTACGTCCTTCTCTTAGCCCCAGCTTCATATTCTTGGGACTTCCAGGTCAAAGTCTTTTTGTAGTCAAAGACACGTTCGTATATCGCCCAATGATGTTTCCTTGCATAGGATGTATCTATTGTAGAGTGGTCCAATTCTGTTTGTTCAAATTGTTCTCTATGGTACTCAACTATTGGTAATAGAATTGAGGGGACCATCTTTACTTTTACTTCCTTGTTTCTCATAATAAGGGATATGCCATGAGGTAGAGTTGCCGCATATTCGATTGGTTGGAGTCAGTTGTAACCCTGTTCCTCGTACCAGTCGTAGGTAATATTTAATCTTTAATATTGCACGGAGAGTATCTTTAAATTTTTTCCTTCTTGTAAGCACTCAAGATTAAGTGGCGTTACATTTAGGCAAATATATTTTTCTGAAATTAAGTAGAAACCCAGAAATATAGTTAAATACACAGCACAAACAACTTAACAAAAAACTCAGAACGAAATATCAATCAACCTTTCGATTTCGGAACATTTTTTAAAAAATTCGTCAATTTCGTAAAAGTTTTGGGAGGAACGCAAAAACATTTTATTTTGAAAAAAATATAAAAGTTCTCTATTTTCAAGAACCATAACTTCCTATAACTGTAGAGTGCGTTCCAAAATTGTAATAAAATCTTAACTGCATACAAAATCTTAAAAAAGAAGCTGATACAGCTGAGCAGCTCCGTTTCATGAAATTCGTAATAGATCTTGGTTTAACTGCATCCAAAATCTTAAAAACGAAGCTGATACAGCTGGCAGCTTCGTTTCAAGAAATTCATAAAAGATCTTTGTATATGGAATACTTTCAAAGGCTGGCACCACCCCAGTGCCAAAATTGACTGAATTTCATAATAATGTTGTGCTGCAAAAAAAAAAAAATCTTCCATAAAACGGAAGTATCTTCCTTGATGCGGAGTTGCTGGAAACGGTGAAACACTTCTTCTGACATTGCCCTTGACTGTGTAGGACCAGGCTTCGATTCCTCAAATCATACTTCTTAAATGACTTATCCCAACTCTCAGAGCAGAATCCAAAATGCCTTTCGAGGTTTATTCAGGTCCCCGCATGGTTGTGACTTTGCTAAATATGAGAACACTCTCAGTGGAGAAGGATGGTGGTATCACAACGGGCCTACTCCTGGCCTAATTGACGTAAGGTCCCGACTGCCGCCCTAACCTAAACCTAAGATCGCTAACTAAGTCTTCGTTCTTCTCTCCTCATTTTCTTAAGCTCACGCAGCATGGGCGCTGATTAGATACCCCCAACCACCCTGCTGTCTACGCCACTGATAACAACTAAGATACATTTCTATTCAATGGCATTGAGAAGAACAGCAGCAATAACAACATCCACAAAAACAATAACAAAAATCCAATGCCTGCATAGCGTATTAATTACAGTGCAAGTCCAATTGGACTATCTAGTATCTTTTTATAACATACAGCGCTTACAAACAAGCGAGCAATCTTTGTTTGGTATTGCAGATAAGCCGATAAGATACTACAAACAAACAACAACCACTTTATGTACTACGTATCTCGCTCTCTCTGAGTGTGTGTGTGCAGCAGCTACGTCATAGGCAAATGTATCTATGGCCGCTGCACATGGCCCCACACTTAAAGATACATTTAGAGCAAACTTCGACGCTGCGCTGCTACGCTTGACTTAAATTCAACAAAAGCCGTGCAAATAAGTGCGCAGCAAACATTTTCTATTCCCCCATAAGTGCCACAGGGTTGCATAAACGTAGTGGGGGTTTCCCCGCACTTTTGGGGGTGTTTCAAGTGGCAGCGCCAAAGTTTTTGAAAAAAATAAATATGCATAGCGAATGACGATTGTCTCTGGTATCTCTGGTGCGTGAGGATTAGCAACCAATGAGTGGGCGTGGCAGTTGCTATTACTAACAAATGGCGCCGCCGCCTTCTACTTTATCGCTAGGCCATTTAATTGAGCTACATTGACCTGAAGCGGAGCACTCGAGAGTCTATAAAGTTTTTGCCATGCATAATTGACGCCCAAGACTTGTGAAATTTATGTGGCAGCGAGTTACTATAATTCTCTCTAGGGTTCTTCGCTGACGCAAAAGTTTCAGCATAAGTAGCTGTTTGTTACTAGGCGTAGATGTGCATTGTCGGTTCCACCCCCTCCTGGCAGCACTTCTCAAACTTTTTGGCATCCCAGACTACTGAAAAGTAATGGCAGAAAATGGGCTTCGAACCCTCTTTAAATCAAACATTTAATCGATTCCGGGGGTAACTTTTTGTGCCAAAATTTAAATTAGCTATTAAATTTCGTTTTCATGAAAAATGTAAAGAATATTTCTCTTCCGCGATTGAAGCCCTTTTAGAAAATATACGTCATTGTTTCCTTTCCTTTTTTAGCTTTAAATTTTTCTAGTTCACACCACCTTATTTAATTTGAGTGCCTTTAGACTTAGCATATTAACATATATATAGTATGTCCTGAAGCACTATTCCATAAATATAAGCGCTACTTCTAGTTTATTTCAACAAGTATTACATAACTATAAAAACGCCTTGATCCTTTGCTGAAAAGCAATGAACATAAAATGTAAAACAAGCTTAGCTGTCAGCTGTCTGTGGGTGTTGGTTTTGGTCGGGTTGTTTAGGTTGATTGGGTTGGTGTCTGAGCGGCAAAAAGTTTCTTGACATTGCGACAAAAGCTGCACAAATTGCAGCAACAACAGCAACAAAGACAGACTGTTGCTTGAGTGCACACACACACACATACAACTTATAAGATAGACAGATACTTTTGTATCTTTTGCATCGAGAAGCAGAGTCTCAGAGTCAGTGGCATAAGTTGCATGCACATGTTTGTTTGGGGCTAGTGATTTTTATCGCTGTAACCCGAGGCGAACTGCACGCAGCATAGAAATTACAGTTGATATTTGTTGACAACAAACATTAAACTGAGTTACTAAGCTCCAAAAATAAAAAAAAAAACAACAAAAATTGCAGGCAGTCAAGGCGCTGAGCGACTATGGAATACACTGCATCTAGGGTGTCTAGGTCTTATGCTTCACTGATAGTCAAGAATAGCAGAGAAAGAAGCAACTTTGTACTAATAAGGGGAAAATTGCTGGCTACAAAAAATTGTTTTTTGGAATGCAGAGGAGGGGGTGTGGGTTTCTGTTTTGACCAAATGTGCATTTTTTGTTGGTCGACTGCTACCTTTAAATCATTAGCCCAGTCTTTTTTTAATTTGACCAGATGTTTTTGATGGATAATTTGGCAATCAACAAAGCTCGTGTTGATTGATGCAAGACAATTATCGATTTATAATGTAATCAAGACTGTCGTTGATTGATGCAAGACAATTATCGATATATAATGATATAATGTAAAGAAGACTTACGCTACTTCGCTGACATCCAGGCGCTCTGAGAAAAGGTGAGAAAAGGGAGGATTACCTCCGTGCCCGGAGTGTTCTTAGGCGCCAGTTGTCATAACTATCGTGATTCAAGCTAAAGGTGTAATATAATAATATCCCCCCGGGACCAGATTTTCTCTCTACGACATTGCTGGCATCGTAATAGGACTTATGGATATATGCAAATAAGCCCGAATCATCAACATTTATTTTGCCACAAGGTTTTAAGAATTAAGAAAAATCCCTCGCCCATGAAGAATTCTCTATTAACTCAGCATGCTACCTCTTAGAGCTCAAACAGATCTTATCCGCCTTACAGCCCTGACTAGGTCCCTAATAAATTGTACTTGTTGCCAAATATCAAGCAGAGACTCTATGCTTCACGAGAAAAAGAGGACACCAGTAGTAGCTAGAAGATTCTGTAAAGCCTTTGAAAGAGTCGTTTTAGAGGTACCCCCTTTTGGGTTTAAGCGCCTTTAAAGGTACACCGATTCTTCTGGAGCTTATTTTGAAAAGCCATAAGCAAGTCTTAATGATTTATTATTGCCCATTCATATATCAAAGGAGGATTTAATATTGATGTCCTGAAAATTAAACATTTTTCGTTATATACGAGATGTGTTCAAAAACTATCGCGAATTTTGTGTTTTTTTTTAAATTATTTATTTATTCATGAATATCTGTTTTGTCCCCTTCAAAGTAATCCCCATGAGATATTATACACTTGTGCCAACGGTTTTTCCAATCCTCGAAGTACTTCAAAAAATAATTTTTTTTATCTTGTTCAGCTCCTCATTCGATGCCATCTTTATCTCGTCAATCGTAGCGTAGCGTCGTCCTTTCACTCTTCAGTTTAGGAAACAAGAAAAAGTCACAGGGGGTCAGATCTGGGGAATACGGTGGCTGCGGCATCATTAGTGTGTTGTTTTTCGAATGTTTGTTTATTTTAGAGTGACCATTTCAGCGGAATGGCTTTTTTAGAAAAACTGTAAGCCCCAAAATACTTCTTCAGTGGAAGTTTATCGTAAAGATGAATCTTCACTACTTTCTTCTTTGTACAGATGCTGCGTATTTTCCGGTAAAATTTCTTTACCCCAGCTTATGATCTTCTAGATCTAGGTATCTATGCTTACAGATTTACATGAAACAATCCCAACCTAAGGTAACGCTTCACATTTCTAACTTTCACGCTTCCCAAATCACTTTGACGTACAACTCCAGTGCACAAATCTATAACACCCTTGACCCCATAGTTATAGGGTATTCAAAATAAAGTTAGCTGGTCGCGTGCACAAATCGTAGCCAAAAGTTTTACTCCAAAACTTCAAAACAACAATAGCAACAACAACTGCAATTACATGGTAGTCATAATTTGTAGTCCAAAAGCGAAACTTATGGGCGGCTGGACCCGCAGTCGACGACGTCATAGCGTGCGCCTGGCGCCTTCAAGAGGCGGTTCGGTTCGGGAGTCTACATATTATTGGGGTGGCTTGCAGTAAAAACCCGTAATTGCCATATAATGCATTGGAGTTTTTGCCGCCGTACGACTAAGTTCCGCCTGCAATTGTCGTTGTCTCGTCGTCTGCAAATCGCATAGTTGAGCAAACTTTCGTTTTTGGATTTTCTCTCAGTGTGAGTTTCTATTTGCGGAACTACCATTAAGTGCAAGCAGAGTCAAACCATAAGCCTTATGATAGCTCTGGCGACATCTACGTCATCAGTCTGCTGTAAGTTTATGCGGGTAGAGAAATTTATAGTATTTTATTAATGTTTTTCGAGATGTTTAATGTAATTTGTATGAAAACAACTATAAAAAATAAGTGGTAAGTGTTGTCCACGTCATAGCATGCCAAAGTACAATTTCTTTTTAAAAAGAACAGCCCATGCAAGCGCTATAGTGAAGGTTATAGTCTTGTTGTGTACCACAAGAAATCGCGTTTAAAGAAATTTATGCACCCTCAAATTATTGATTTATGTCTAAAAAACTTGTTCTTCAGCCAATTTTCTAAGCAACCCCAATGTTGAACGTGTATTTTTAAAAGAACCATAAATCAAAAATAAAATACATTGCTATCTAAGAAATATTTAAATAAAAGCATTGACAAACATAAATTAATTAATCACACTTCTTCTTGAAGTGGCAGATTTGTGGTTAAATGGGTATTGAAAAAAAAAGACAAAACAAAAGTTATTTTTGAATTTGAGAGCTCAACCCATTTTCTAGATTTTCAATATGGAACGAATTTTTTTAAATAAATAGAAAATTTCAAGTTATTTCTTCTTGGTACTTAAACAGTATTTGTACAAGTTCTATTTCAAGTTGGTAATAATTTTTAGAACGAAGTTCTTTATCGGAGCTTAAAGTAAAATCTTCACATAACGAATTAAGATAGACTTCAGATAATTGTAGTAAAAAAACAATCTAAAACAAAAAAATCGTCAACTTCGAATAATTTTGGAATTATCCTTATGCGAAATACAAATAATAAAAAAATTTTAGTCAATTTTGTAATCTTCTTAAATTATTAAATGAAACATAGATAATTTCATTTGAATTTATTTATCATAAATATTTTTAATATAGTAATAAATAAATTAATCTTTAAATTGTAAATTAAACGTAAATTACACTAGTTTACACGAAAAATTAACCTGAATAAAAGCTCTTTTACGAATATTCCGAGTCTAAATTTCATTTACGAGATATTAACGAAAAGCTAAAGCAACTACCCGAAAACTTTTTTTTACGAAAAATTCTCAAAAACGGTTCTTAAGAAAAAAAGGTTGCCATTTTAGTATTTCTCGACCCCAAATTAGCCTTCAAAGCACATTTTTAGGAAGGTTCTCTCGATAACCCCAAAATTAGTATACTAGTGTTATTTGCCTTGAAAATGAATAATCGGGTGAAACTTCGTTTTTTTTTAACACGCTTATATTAGCTTGGGTGGTATGTATGTATGTATGTATGTAATGGAATCTTTGAACATAATTTTCATCAATTTCCAGAAGTCTGATTAATTTGAATTTTTGCATACGTATTAAGGATCGATGACAATGCAATAATTTCATAATAGTTTTCCATTATCCTTAATTGGACCGCCAGGATTAATAAATGCAAAAAAATTGTAGTAAGCCATGAGTTTATTTAATATATTAGACAATTAAAAAAAATAAATTTGAATAACTCAAAAATAAAATTCGGAAAAAATTGAAGATTTTGAATTGAAATAAGAAAATAATTCTACATCAATCAAAGTCATTACTAGCCGGTCGGGTTTGCACTTACGTGTGAAACATGAAACATGAAACTACAACACAAAGAAAGAGAAGATTGGCGAAAAAGAGACAAAAACTGAAAGAAAAACTTTCAGGATTGTCGAATGATGAAATGGCGGAGAGAAGAAATAAATGGCGACTATATATGAAACAATATAGAGCCTCACAATCAGACGAAGACAGAGCGGCTCGATTACAGCACATGCGGCAACATAATGCTGAATATCGAGCCTCACAATCAGAAGAAGACCGAGCGGCTCGCTTGCAGCAAACGCGGCAACGAAATGCCAAGTCAAAAAGATTGAATAGAGCTAGTATAACAGGCTTCATGCAGTCAATTAACACGTTTTGTGACAAGATCTGTGAAGTTTGCACCAAACGATGCTATCAAAATCAGATCTCTAAATGGATTGTAGACACTAAGTCAGCACCAAATTTGCCTAGCGAATTAAAACAAAGAAATTGCTTGATCGTTTGTAAACGGTGTAAGACTCATTTGAATTCAAAGAAAAATTTTGCACCGTCTAAATCTTATTGGAACAATTTGGACCCAGGAACCATTCCAAAGGTCATTGCGGAATTATCACAAGCCGAACAACGGCTAATATCACGCATTATTCCATTTGTAAAAATTATCAAATTAAGTGGCGTATTTGGGCAATATAGCTTTCGTGGTCAAGCGGTATTGTTCGCACAAGATGTTTTCGAAGTTACTGAAAACCTTGCAAACATGTTACCAAGAGCTGCAAATAATGCAGGTATAGTAGTCATTACTGAGCGTTTAGAGAATATTAACGTAACTCGACAGTTTTCAATATCTAGACAAAAAGTATATGATGCACTCAATTGGCTAATTTCGAACAATCCACTCTACAAAGATGTCACTATCGATCAGAACGTTGTAATTGGAGAAAATGATGTTATAAGAGTAGAGGAAGCACCAGTAGAGATCGCTGTAGAGACCAATGAAGAACATACTGACAATGCTAGTGCTTACATGAAAATCAGTGATTCCTCGAGAATTGTACGTGCTTCATGGCATCAACGCAACGATCTCATATTCACATCAGGATTTCCGTTGATCGATCATACGGGGACCACTGAGTGGTTCTTTCTAAAAAAATCAACTAATTAATTAATTCGCTAATTTATGAGTTTGGCATAGACTAAAAAATGAAAAATAAATTATAGTTTAAAAAACTAAAAAAACACGCTTTTATTGCCAATCGAACTAAACACTAGAAAATAATTTTTGATGACAAAGAGTTGAATATAACTGCAGCAGAAGATGAAACAATCAATCATAATGAATCTCCTCAAAACAAAATTATAATAAAATTTAAGTTATTAACACAATAATTCAATTCAGAGTAAAAAGCGTGGGGTGCTTGATATTTTTAAATATTACAATCATTTTATTGGCTACTATCTATGAGAGGATAGTTATGAACTATAGTAAAATACACCCCACGCTTTTTACTCTGAATTGAATTATTGTGTTAATAACTTAAATTTTATTATAATTTTGTTTTGAGGAGATTCATTATGATTGATTGTTTCATCTTCTGCTACAGTTATATTCAACTCTTTGTCATCAAAAATTATTTTCTAGTTTTTAGTTCGATTGGCAATAAAAGCGTGTTTTTTTAGTTTTTTAAACTATAAT